>QANX01006107.1:2451-44999 GCA_003254975.1 Ochetophila trinervis
ATACTTTCGCAAACATTTTTCTCAATATGCATGACATCCAAGTTGTGTCGTATATGGAGATATTTCCAGTACTGTAAGTCAAAAAATATTGAGTTCTTTTTCCAACAGTGTTCAACCTCATATCCGCAAAATTTTTTACCTATCCTTGTGTCGTCAAAACTACAAGCATTAAGCTTTTCCAAAATTTTCTCACCAGTCAATGGTATCGGAGGTTCTCCAAATTCTTGAAACCCATTAAAAGTCTTTTTTTGCTTTCGGTATGGATGATTATGAGGCAGGAATCTTCTATGCCCAACAAAACTCATTTTCCGGCCATGTTGCAAGCGAATAGCAAAAGTGTTATGACTACAAATTGGACATGCATGGTATCCCTTCGTTGCATGACCGGCTAAGTTGCCATAAGCGGGAAAATCATTTATTGTCCATAGCAGCACTGCCCATAACGTGAATTCCTCTTTACGATAAGCATCAAAAGCTTCAATGCCCTCGTCCCACAACAATTTCAATTCTTCGATTAAAGGCTCCAGATATACATCGATACGGTTGCCAGGCTGTTTAGGTCCAGATATTAGAAGAGTCAACATCATGAATTTTTGCTTCATGCACAACCATGGAGGAAGATTATACACGACACTGATAACAGGCCAAACATTGTAGACACTACTCTGTAAACTGTGCGGGTTCATTCCATCGGCTGCAATACCGAGTCTAAGGTTTCTAACTTCTGCGGCGAAGTCTGGCCAATAACGGTCTACCAATTTCCAAGCTGGAGCATCCGCTGGGTGCTGCATTTTGCCTCGTACAGTCTTTCTCTCATTTGCATGCCACTGCAAATACTTAGCGGTCGAAACACTGTGGAACATTCTTCTAAAACGTGGAACCAGTGGAAAATACCATAAAACCTTCGATGGGATTTTTGTAATTGTGTTATCTTCTCCAATTTTCCATCTGGATGACCCACATTTAGGACAGATCATTAGATCCGCAAACTGTTTTCTAAACAAAATACAATTTTTGGGGCATGCGTGTATCTTCTCGTACTTTATTCCCAAAGCAGTTAGTGTCTTTTTAACATAGTAAATAGAAGTTGGCAAGACATTATCACGTGGCAGCATCTCAGATAACAACTTCAGCAGTGCATCAAAGCTCTTGTCAGAATGCCCATATCTACCCTTCAAGTGATATAATTTAACAACAGTCGATAACTTGGTAAATTTTGTGCATCCTGGAAACAGAGGTTTCTCTGCCTCTTCCAACAGACTTGCAAAATGATCAGGATTTTTAGGAATATCGGAATGCATATTATCGAAGGCATCCCGAGTCATTTTGATGTTGTTGTACGCCACATCTTATTCTCTATCGCTGTCCTCTTCATCGAACTCTAAATCTTGATTAACAAACTGTGAAGACGCCTCGCCACCAGTTGACTAATAGGAAGATTCACCGTGCCAAACCCATTGCATATAATTGCTATCAAATCCGTTCCAATATATGTGACCTTTTATGTCCTTCATAGAATGCAATGTCATATTGCCACATTTCATGCAAGGACACCGAACGGCATTACGATCACTTACATTTTTCGCCGTAAATTCTAAAAATTCGTCCACACCTTTGGCAAAACGTGTGGATCGTCTATTCGAATATATCCACGACTTATCCATTCGACAAAATATTATTTGAGTAACTAATGCAGTAATCTTTGTATTGCATCAGCATATGAAAGTAACCAAAAAACAAACGAGAATAAAATATTACAAAACATAAACACAAGTATGCAGCAATATTGCGTATTAAACGTTTAAATAATATGAAATTCGAGTTTACATGTAAACTTACTTGCAAGGTGCAACTTTGGTTGAGTTTGTGTTCAGTTTCGTATGATGTTTCTGCGCATGGAAAAATGTTATATAAATCGAGAAACTAAAACTAAATTAATAACGTAAAATTAATACAATGTTAAAAAAAAACGTAAAATATAAATATAATTTATTGCAACTATAAAGGGGTGGATGGACATTAAATGAGGCATTCATTACAAGTTGGTAGACAAATGGTCGGGGGGTGATTTGAATTTAAATTGGACAGGCGACGCAAACGTCGTCAATGAAATGAATTATTTTTTACATGTGTATATAAATTAAAGTTTAAATGTTTCATTAATGAACAGTACCAATTTGTTTTTTTTGAATTAATTAAGCTTGTTTATTCAACTACTGTAAAATAAATTGTTTAATGAACATATTAACTTGTTTATTCAATTTTTGCCTATTTATAGATACATAATGGTTGGTGCAAATTAAATGTTATTAGATAGGTTGGAATTAAATACGGTAGCGAAAGTTAATGGGAGGCGAGTTTGAAGCTAGCGTCGCCAATTTGAAGTAATGGGCGACGCTAGCGTCGCCAATTTGAAGATATGGGCGACGCTGGCGTCGCCATTAAGTGTTTTTTTTTCTCCCTATATATTTCTTTTACAATAATAGATGAGTTGATTGCAAGATAGAATGAAACCTTTAATATGTATGAAGGTGAAGTACCTGAAGCGTATGGATCG
This sequence comes from Ochetophila trinervis, assembly GCA_003254975.1. Taxonomy (NCBI): domain Eukaryota; kingdom Viridiplantae; phylum Streptophyta; class Magnoliopsida; order Rosales; family Rhamnaceae; genus Ochetophila; species Ochetophila trinervis. The sequence continues at coordinate 5,009 of QANX01006107.1, forward strand.
ACGATTTGTAGCTGGTCGATCATAAAAAAGGAGAGCTGGTCAAAACTTTTTTGACATTTCCATATATTTTAAAATACTAAAGGCGACGCTGGCGTCTCCATTAATGCAGTATTGGCGACACCAGCGTCGCCCATAATACAGTATCAATTTCCCTTTTCTTCAATTTTTTTTGTTGCATTGTTTCTAAGTTCACATTATTGTTCAAAAATGCAATATCAATCATATTATATATACATATACATATATAGATAAAATATATACATATACATATTATATATACAAAACAACATCCGACCAAATATATGACATATTTTTATTGATATTACACAAACATGTTTACATAGATCATAAATTATCCGTATATATGAATCTCGAGCATATCATTATCAATTTTACATTAAATTCTGCAGATCTCGATCGACGTACATATGAAAAATGAGGGGCAGAAAAAGAAATCCGCGCCTTGTCCATGTATTTGTTGCCTTGCCATTCTATGATACTGGACAAGGAAGCTTCCTGTATGACGTCGACAATGAAATATTTGATCTTTAGAGATAGGTGATCTACCAGAAGAATATACGACATTTTGAAGTGGGTCAAAAACCTGAAAGGGAGTAAAGATCATAAATATTTCATCGTTTCCATATATTTTGAAATAGTATCAGCTAAAAGATAATGAAACCAAGAAGATCAATATTTCCATAGTTGCTTTTTTTTTTTTCCGATGGTTCAAGAATATTTCATTCTTTCCTTTTATTTTGAAATAATTTCAGCTGAATAATTAGGCATAACAGCTGAAACTATTTCAAAATATAAGGCAAGAAAGATATATATATATATATATGTAAAAGAGAGAAACAAATCATGAAATGTGGATTGTTAACGTGAGGATGTGCCTATTTATAGATACATAATGGTTGGTGCAAATTAAATGTTAGTAGATAGGTTGGAATTAAATACGGTAGCGAAAGTTAATGGGAGGCGAGTTTGAAGCTATGGACGACGCAAGCGTCGCCAATTTGAAGTTATGGGTGACGCCAGCGTCGCCAATTTGAAGATATGGGTGACGCTAGCGACGCAAATTTGAAGATATGGGCAACGCTGACGTCGCCATTAAGTGTTTTTTTTCCCTAAATATTTCTTTTACAATAATAGATGAGTTGATTACAAGATAGAATGAAACCTTTAATATGTATGAAGGTGAAGTACCTGAAGCGTATGGATCGACGATTTGTAGCTGGTCGATCATATAAAAGGAGAGCTGGTCAAAACTTTTTTGACATTTCCATATATTTTGAAATAGTTTCAGCTAAATCGAAGAAAAAAAAAACGTAAGAATATTTATGCATATGTATGATTTTTTTTTTCTGATGATTGTTTCTTTTACAGTAATAGATGATTTTCTTTCATAATATTGATACGTATTTATAGATAGAGAATGGTAGGTGTGAATATATTGATTATTTTGGTATTGTGAAGTAATTGTATGTGGTAGGTGTTGGCGCGCAACTATTTCGCGACACCTGCTCCAATGGGCGTCGCTGAATGTGATTGCCGCGTATATTTTCCGCGACGCTTTACTAATGCCCGTTGCAAATGCATTTGGCGCGTAGATTTTCGGCGACACTTGCGAAATGCCTGTCGCGAAATGTATTTGGCGAGCTTATTTTTCCCGACACTTGCTGAATTTGTGTCGCCGAATATGCTTCGCGCCACATTTTTCGCAACGGTTTTCGATCGCGCGTCGTGAGAGATGATTTCACGCACATTTTAGCGACATGGCTGCGTCGCTATTTTGTTCAAATAAAGGCGACGCACTATGTTTGTGTCGCCGTTAGTTTATCGCGGCGCAAATTTTTTGCTTCGTCGCTCATTTAGTGTCGCCGATTAAGGTTTTTGGCGCAGTGTAAGCACTGTCATGAAACCCAAATTGTTGGGCCACCACCCTCGAAGAAGAAACCCTCCCTGAAAAAGAAATTCATTTCCACAAAACCCACTTGGAAGAAGAGTTGTATGCAAGGCTTCAAATGTGGGTCTAAGGCCTTTATTTCTTTGTCCCCGACCTTGGGGAAACACACAGCTTTAGGCATGGGTAGTGTGCACTTGGGAGGTGTGTGCACCTAAAGGAAGAGAAAAGATAAAGAGGCTAGGCGTTCTTTGCATTGTTCCCCTTCTAAAAGTTGCACCCACCCACCGCCCATTGTTTGGGCGAGCTAGTTACTGTCGTCTTCAACTTCTAATTTGCTGGTTTTTCTTTATTTCTTTCATTTTTTTATTTCAATAAACACATACAGCGTTCAAACACACTAAACTTCTAAAAATCCTAAAAATTGAGTCCAAAACTTGAAAAAGTTTGATGTTGTTAACCGGATGGTGTTTCAACCTTCATTTATTTTCATTTTTATTTACCTTCATTTTTTATTTTAATAACATTCAAAAAATACACACATTATTTAAATTTTGACAATTCATGCATCTATATATTTTATAAATCTTAATTCCTATGATTATTTATTGACTTTTAGATATTAAGTAATGTGTATGTGTTTTAAGAATAAATAACTTACAAGTGTATAAATTAATGTTATGAAATTTTAAACAATATAAAGTTTTTTTTCTGAAGTGTCAAATATATTCTAATTTGGAAGAGCTGAAAAAGTAAATTTTTGTAGCTTTTTTATTTTTAAATTTTGTAGTTGGCCTCCACATTTTAAAAAAATATAGACTTGGGTGAAGAAGAAGAAGAAGAAGAGGAAGAAGAAGAAGAAGAAAGAAAGAGAAAGAGAGAGAGTTTGCTGAAGAAGAGAATGAAAGAACAAAAATAGATATTTGTATTTTAGGAAGAAAAATGTAGAAAAAATTGAATAGTGGGCATCAATAGTTATTTTCAAAATGGTGGGCATGAATAAAAAAATCTTTTAAAAAAAGAAAAGGAAAAATGCAAAATGAAGCGCATCCACGACGAGATTTGAACATGTGCAGGTAGAGCCTAGAGCACACATAATTCTAGCCCAATGCCTGATAAGTAGGCCTGGCAACGTGTCGTGTTGAACCGTGTTCGTGTCGTGTCGTGTTCGTGTCGTGTCAAATTTTGTTCACCCGAACCCAACCCGTTAAGTTTTCGTGTTGAACCGTGTTCGTGTCGTATCGTTTCGTGTTTGTGTCGTGTTTTATTTGTGTTTACTAGACATGTACGTGAGTGTTTTATTTTTTATTTAAATTAATATATATTGTCAAATGATAAATCATTACCAATTCATGTCTATTAAGCCTAAATACATATTCAAATGATATGTTAAACATTTAAAAAAATATATATTAACATACTAAAATTTAACATAAATAATAACTCTGAATTTAAAATAAGTAAAATATTACGAATTAAAGCTATATTAAATATTTATCGTGACTAAAAAACAAAATATGCATTTCAATTATAAATTTAAAAATATTCAAAATATTATAAAACAATCTAAAATTAATTTAAAAATATTAAAAATATTATAAATCAAACTGAAATTGTACATCCAATATAAGTAATAAAAAAGATAGAATCTAAAACAAAATATTAATATATATAAATAGATATAAAAATTATAATTTTCCAATGAAATAAAATATAAATTTTATAGTTTTTTAAAACTAAAAAAAGGTAATGTAAAAAGTTAACTATAATGAAATAATTAAATTAATATTTTTCTTATCGTGTCTTATCGTGACCCATCGTGTTAACGTGTTCCAACCCGTTTCAACCCGTTTTCTTATCGTGTCTTATCGTATGACACTGATATCAACCCGATCCGATATCGCAGACCCAAACCCGCAAATTATCATGTCGTGTTATCGTGTCGTGTAACATTTTGCCAGGTCTACTGATAAGCACTTTGGAAGCACGTACATCATATGAGCTGTGCTTGACAGACCAGAATATGGTGGACCTAAATTCTTATGGCATATTGGAGCTCCGGCTCAATTACAAGGTGTATGTGGGAGCCATGTCCAATTGAGAGCTAGCCAATCTAATCTAACTAACTTGTTTGGATCGGTTTTATTTTTTAAAAATTAACTACCGGTTTGGTTTGAATCGGTTGCTAGTGTTTAAAAACTGATCAATCGAGCTAAATCAATTCAATTACATTATACATAATAAAAAATAATATTTATATTTTTTTTGAAAAGAATATATATTTTTTAGAATATAAAATAATAGAATAAGATACATATAATATATTTTAGTGTATGTTTTTTTTTTTCAAAAAAAAAAAGAAGAATAGTTATTTTACTTTATTTAATAATTATCTGCATATTTATGTATCGGATTTTAAAAAACATTTAATTTTTTTTATTTAGTAAAAAATTAAGCCCAAACAAAATAAAAAAAAAGAAGCTCAAAAATCAAAGATAAGAATGCCTAAAATATTAAATTGAAAAAGCCTAAAAACTTAAAAAAAGAACTCAAAGTATTCAATTAAAATTCAAGCCCAAACTGATTATCCAAACCGATTATTAATTGGATTTTATTGGTTATTTCCAAATTAAGTTGGTTTTAAACTAATGAACGCCTCTAGTTTGTATATTTTAATAATTCATCAATAGCATAAGTTTATTTAGGACCAATTTAAATTGCCACACTAAATTAGACTGGATTATAGTAAATTAGTTCAATCTCATATCTGTTGCAAATTTTTTCCTTATTAGATTGGACAATAAAAAATCCAGTCTTTATCCTATCCTATTTAATCAATTGGATTTTAGAAACCAACCATCAACATTAGGCCTGGTAAATGATATATAACACGATACGCTAATATAATTTGTGGGTTTCGATCTATGATATTGGATTGGATTGACATTAGCATCACATGGTAAAACACGATAAAAAATAAATTGGATATAATAACACGATAAAACTCGATAATAAAATTATTAATTTAGTTATTTTTATAGCTAATATTTTACATGATTTAATTGTTTTTTCTTTAGTAAACTATTAGATTCATATCTTATTGCATTGAAAAAGTCAGCTTTAAATTTATTTAAATATTGATGTCTTGTTCTAGAATTTTTTTTTTCTTTCTATTAATTATGTTGGATATTATACAATTTTGGTTTGCTTTACAATATTTTGCATATTTTTAAATTAACAATAGTAATGCATGTTCATTTTCTTAGCTAAGATATATATAATATGCCCTTAATTTGTAATATTTTGGATTGACAATCATTAATCATGTGAACCTTTATTATGTGAATTTTTTTTTTTTTTTTTGAGATGCTTAGCTTATCATTTGAACATGTAATAATTTATGTAAGAAAATAGAACAAACATGTCTAGGCCTAGTAAACATGAAAGATACGATATGAACACAGTTCCACACAAAAGTTTAATATGTTGACTTTGGATGAATTTGACACGAACAGTTACTAGGCTTAATCAACAATATTGACCAGCGTTTGGCCAACATTGACTGACCGTTCATTGAAGTTAACCAGTCGAAAAATTCACAGAATCACACTGGAGTTTGGCTAAATTCAAGAATAAATTTAATTAATTTTATTTTAAATTTATATTACAAATTATTTAACATAAAAATCATATTTGTATTTCAAACAAGTGATAGTAATAAGCTATTCTATCCAATCGAATCTAACCATTTCCAATATAATCCATTAATCCTATCATAATGCATTGTGATAACTCCATAACAACGTCTTTCTCTAATAATTCGAAAGGAACATCAGGAGCAAAATACATCGATGTAAAGTCTTTCCAAAGTGAAGGAGAAATTCGTTGATGGCCTTATTACTAGTGGGCATACTCATAACATGGTGGCTTGTTTGGGGAGAATGTATTAGTGAGAGTTTATTACTTGCAATAAGGTCCATGGTGTTTAATGTTTTTATATATTATGTTTTCATATCATGACTATCAGTAAAGACAATCACATGAAATTTTGAAAATTTTGACCAGTTTATGAAGCAATTACCATGGAAATTTTGACGGAAATTATAAAAATTTTACCTCTTTTTTTTTTTGGAAGGAATTTATTTCGGGGTGTTAAAAAAAATGAAATTTTGGCCAAATTTCGGCATGCAATGTGTTTAGATGAAATGACATTCTTATTGAGAGATTTTGTAGAAAGTGATTTTGCTGATGAATATTATAATTTTGCAGTCCAAGCATGGGAATGGTAGAAAATTTAAATGTATGTGAACAATCTATAATCATGTGACTCTCTTACAAAGCTTATTTGTGCTAATAATGAGATTGAATATGTTACTGACTTTTTTTGTGAAGTCTTTAGGTACACTTTCTCTGTAAATCTTCCGTTTGTCCATTGGATTAAAGGACTTAGTCTTTCACTTTAAAATTAAAGCTAAAATGTTTTAGATTAGTTATAACTAATACTTGTTTATTATTAATTGAGTGTTTTAATATTATTAAGTACAAATAACGTAAAAAAAAAATTTAATGACCAAAAAATCGCATATTCAGCGACGAAAATGCCGATGAAATAAAATCCGTCGCTAAATCTTTTGGCGACCAAAAAATCATCTTTAACCACCAAATAGTTTTATCGTTAAAAGTAATATCTCTTGTGGTGAATGGGTGATCTTGGGCTTTTGGTTGGTTAGCTACTAATGCTATTATGTGAGAACACATGGTGTGAACTGTGAAGGAATGTTAAATACTGTTGTCCATTGTCCATTGTTTTTTGTATTAGCTTTATTCTGTACACTAATCTAGTACAATGTTTGTGGAACATATCAAATATCTGCTGAAAGTAAGTAATCTATTGTTAAATTCAGTTTATGAACATGAATGTAGATATTGGGTAATGCATGCTAGGCTTTAGAACTGTTTATTGTTTCTGTGATATAACATGAATTTTTTGTATTATATTTATCAATATATAGTCTTATACAATATCAAAATAGAAAAAAAGCCTTTTAAAATAATTGTTGAGCTTCCGATTATAAATGGTTTGTAGAATTATAAATGATTTGTTGCACCTAATTGTCTATACAACTCTTATACACACACACACACATATACATATATAGAGCTGGCATTCTAGAAATTATTTTGGGAGACATGATGATATGAACAACAGAATTAAGATCTGCATTAACTAATCCATTTTTATTTGCATGGTAATCTTTTTTAAAAAATTATTTATTAATACTATAAATCTAAGATGGGAAAGTGAACCCTTGAATGTAAGCATTTAAATTTCTTTGGAATCATATGGGTCTCATTTTTAATCTCCATATCAACATTGTCTCCAAAAAATAAATTGGGAAAAAAGAAGAATAACTCTCTACATACATACATACATACATATATACATACCTACATACATACATACATACGTACGTACGTACGTGTGTATGAAAATTCTATAGTCAAAACAAATTGATCATTTTATGTCAGTATGTCGTTTATGAACTTTTAAATTGCTTGAAATGCTAAAATTTAAAAATATGTTTGGGATGAAATTGAGCCCATTCTGGGCTTGCCTGGCCTCCTAGAATTGTAATATTTAACAAACTCATATAACTTCATTAAATCTCAACCATTTAAAACAATCCAAAGGTTATAAATGATGTCCTGATTATCAAACGGTAAGACGTCTTGATAGCAGAATGACTATATGTATATATGTATATATATATTTATTAGTGGAATATGAGTTTTTTCCAGAGAAAAAGGTTTGTTTGTTTGGTTTTTATATTTTTTATATTGTCTTATCAGAAGCAAGAAGGGCTATCCTATATTTGTCTTTTTCTTGTTTTATATTAACAGCGGCTTTAATTTTTATTCCCTGTTGTCAAACTAAACTTGATTATATATGTATTCTTTATACATCTTGACTTTTTACACTATTGGAAATTTGGAATTAATGCATGTATCTCTTTAAGATTCTAAGAATCCAAAATTTGTTTTTATAACTAAACAATGTGATAATGAATTCCAACTTTCTTTTATTCTTTAAAATTATTCCGAACATGCAATTTGTTTTTTACGAGATATCTTCATTTACCTGTCAAGTCTTTTGACCAAACTGAATCGAGAAAGTTGTTTCGTGGCCACAAAATGTATGTGAGAGGGTAAAATTAGATAGAAGGATGCAGCAAATTAAAGTTGGTAAGGTTTATCAACTTGCAGTTGCTTCATGCACCATTTATGTAAATCAACAACATTAATGGCTCATTTTTTTGGTAACTTATTAATTTGACATATTAAATGCTTATAATATAATATATATATTACACACACATACACGATATGTATTAAGCATTATAAGATTTTATGACTTATGATATGTACTGACTCATTCACAACTGTGTACAGGAAAAAGACAAATTTAAACTTCCAATTAGTTGAGTCCATTTAAAAGATACATCTTAATTGGTATCTTGCCCTTTCATTTGTTCCAAATAATAAGCACAAAAGTTTCTAAAAAAAGCTAGGTTAATTAAAAAATCTTGAACAATTGTCATATAAATTACCTTCGAGTTTGCATGCTATCACTTGGAAAAAAGAAAAAAAAAGAGAGGGAAAGAAAAGAAAAAAGAGAGAATTAAAGGAGTTACCATGGTGGAAGAAATACATATGAGATTAAATGTAATAATTTCGGTAATGATAATGTCAAGTATGTTTGTGACTAGTGTTGCTGCAGCGGCTACAGGAGGTTCCGATATTAATCATCCTTCTTCATTGTCCCAAAGTTTGAAAGGACTTTCTCGTGAATTTCTTCGTGACTTGGAGATAGTTGGTGCATGCCAAAAAAAGGCCTTTGCTACATGTAAAGGAAAGCAGAAATTGAAGTATTCAATATGCCATCAAACAACACTTGACAATTGTTTGAAGAAGGCCACTATTAGATAACAACAAATTAATTACTTAGTAGATATCCTCTTGCTTCCATTCCTATATGTATATAATATGTACGGTTTTGGACTCCATAGCAAATCTCTCTCTCTCTCTCTCTCTCTCTCTCTATATATATATATATATATATATAACACATAAGACATATATTGACGCATGTTATAAATTACATTGTAAACCTTCAACAATTATAAGGAAAATTGGGTATTTTTACCGTTGATTTGTATTTCTGCTATAGATGTTTGCAAATTATTGTACTTGCATTTATTTATTATTGGAATATTAATAAAATTGCACTTAAAAATGCTGTGGATGGTGTTTATTTTCTCTACTATTGATTGTCATAACATTTTTCTTTAGCTAAGATTCACTATGCCAAAAACCTTAATCGGCGACACCAAATGCGCGACGAACCAAAAAAATTGCATCGCGATAAACTAACGGCGTCACAAACATAGTGCGACTTCTTTATTTGAACAAAACAGCAATGCAAACACGTTGCTAAAATATGCGTGAAATCATCTTTCGCGACGCTCGATTGACAAACGTCGCGAAAAATCTGGCGCCAAGCATATTCAGCGACACAAATTCGGCAAGTGTCGCGAAAAATAAGCACGCCAAATACATTTCGAGACAGGCATTCTGCAAGTGTCGTCGAAAATCTTCGTGCCAAATACATTTGCGACGGGCATTAGTAAAGCGTCATGGAAAATATACACGGCAATCACATTCGGCGACACCTATTGGAGCAGGTGTCGCGAAATAGTTGCGCGCCAATACATTCTGCGACACATGTACTTGAAATGGCGGGATGAGTAACAAGGGCAATCGGCGACAACACTAGTGTCGCCGTTTCTCTTCATAAGGCGAACTTGTGTCGCCGTTTCTCTTCAAACGGCGACACTAGTGTCGCTGTCTCTGTTTCTCCTCGCGATTTCGGCAAGTTCTCTTATAAAAGACTGGTATTAAAAAGTATTTGGACTAACATGCATCGATATTTAATTAATATCACACTAAAAATTAATTCACACCTACCACAATTATTTCACAATACCAAAATAATCAATTCACACCTACCATTCTCTATCTATAAATACATATCTCTATTTTGAAAGAAAATCATCTATTATTGTAAAAGAAACATTCATCAGAAAAGAAAAAAAATCACAAATACATATGCATAAATATTCTTACATTTTTTTTTCTTCGATTTAGCTGAAAGTATTTCAAAATATATAGAAATGTTAAAATTTTTTTGACCATTGCTCTCTTTTATATGATCGACCCACTACAAATCGTCGATCCATACTCTTCAGGTACTTCACCTTCATACATATTAAAGGTTTCATTCTATCTTCTTTAAATGGGGTTGAAGAGGAACGTCATTGGTGGGAGCAGCTACGACGATAACGTACGTACGAGTCAGCGAGTCAAGATGCTGACTCGTACATTAATAAACTAAATTAGATTATTTAATAAAATAGTTAAATTATATTGTGGTTGACAAACTTATGTTTGCTAATTTATCGATCAGTTTATTTATAACATATTGAAGTACTTGTAATCAACTCATCTATTATTGTAAAAGAAATATTATTAAGAAAAAAAATACGTTATTGGCGACGCTAGCGTCGCCCATAAGTTTCAATGGCGACGCTAGTGTCGCCATTAACTTCCAACTAGTGACGCCACTGTCGCCGAAAATAGATATTTAATTCTATTAACATTTAATTTGCACCTACCATTATCTATTATTGTAAAAGAAATATTGTTCGGAAAAAAAAATTAAACAAAACGTTATTGGTGACGCTCGCCCATAACATCAAAATGGCGACATTTATAGCCGAACGTATCTAATTCCAACCTATATACAAACATTTAATTTGCACATACCATTATCTATTATTGTAAAAGAAATATTATTCAGAAAAAAATAAAATTAAACACTACGTTATAACTTCGAAATGGCGTCGCTAGTGTCTCCAATAACTTTAAACTGGCAACGCTAGCGTCGCCAATAATTTCCTCTATCGTATTTAATTCCAACCTATCTACTAACATTTAATTTGCACCTACCATTATGTATCTATAAATAGGCACATCCTCACGTTAACAATCCACATTTCATGATTTATTTTTCTCTTTTACATATATATATATATATATCTTTATTGCCTTATATTTTGAAATAGTTTCAGCTGTTATGCCCAATTATTCAGCTAAAATTATTTTAAAATAAAAGGAAAGAATGAAATATTCTTCAACCATCGGAAAAAAATAAAATAAACTATTCATGTATTGATCTTCTTGGTTTCATTATCTCTTAGCTAATATTTATTTCAAAATATATGGAAACGATGAAATATTTATGATCTTTACTCCTTTTCAGGTTTTTGACCCACTTCAAAATGCTGTATATTCTTATGGTAGTTCACCTATCTGTAAAGATCAAATGTTTCATTGTTATTACATGAGGTTTAACCTTGTTCGGTGTCATAGAACGGCAATCAATTATTACTTGGACAAGGCGCATTTCTTCTTATGCTCCCTCGTTAATTTTGCATATGTTGATCGAGATCTGTAGAATTTAATGTAAACCTGATAATGATATGCTCCAAATTCATATATATGGATAATTTATATTTATGTAAACATGTTTGTGTAATATCAATAAAAATATTTCATATATTTGGTCGGATATTTTTTTGTATATATAATATATATGTATATTCCACATATATATGTATATATTTTAGCTATATATATATATATATATATATGAAAGAGTCTTATAATTTATTCACCACAAATATATAGAAAAGACAATAATAATTAAATAATACTTAAGATATTATTAGGACTGTTTAAGAAGTAATCAATAAACGATCAAATAAATATAAATTAATATGTTAATTAAACAATTGATTTTACAGTAATTTAATAAACAAGCTTAATTAATTCAATAAAAACAATTAATGTTCATTATTGAAACATTTAAACTTTAATTTATATATATATGTAAAAAATAATTCATTTCATTGGCGACATTTGCGTCGCCTGTCCAATTTAAATTCAAATTGGTCAACGATTTGTCTACCAATTAACTTGTAATGAATGCCTCAATTAATGTCCATCAATCTCTTTATAGTTGCAATAAATTATATTTATATTTTACGTTTTTTTTTGTGAACATTATATTTTACGTTATTAATTTAGTTTTAGTTTCTCGATCTATATATCATTTTTCCATGCAAAGAATCATCATACGAAGCTGAACACTAACTCAACCAAAGTTGCACGTTGCAAGTAAGTTTACACATAAACTAGAATTTCATATTATTTAAACGTTTAATACGCAATACTCTTGCATACTTGTGTTTTTGTTTTGTAATATTTTATTCTCGTTTGTTTCCTGGTTACTTCATATGGTGATGTAATAGGTACAAAGATTACTGCATTAGTTACTCAAATAATATTTTGTCGAATGGATAAGTCATGGATATTTTCGGATAGACGATCCACACGTTTGCCAAAGGTGTGGATGAATTTTTATAATTTGCGGCGAAAAATGTAAGTGATTGTAATGCCGTTCGGTGTCCTTGCATGAAATGTGGCAATATGACATAGCATTCTATGAAGGACATAAAAGGTCACATATATTGGAACGGATTCGATAGCAATTATAGGCAATGGGTTTGGCACGGTGAATATTCCTACCAGTCAGCTGGTGGCGAGGCGTCTTCACAGTTTGTTAATCAAGATTTAGAGTTCAATGAAGAGGACAGCGATTGCGAAGAAGATGTGGCGTACAACAACATCGAAATGACTCGTGATGCCTTCGATAATATTCATTCTGAAATTCCCAAAAATCCTGATCATTTTGCAAGCCTGTTAGAAAAGGCAGAGAAACCTTTGTTTCCAGGATGCACAAAATTTACCAAGTTATCGGCTGTTGTTAAATTATATAACTTGAAGGGTAGATATGGGCATTCTGAGAAGAGCTTTGATGCACTGCTGAAGTTGTTATCTAAGGTGCTGCCACGCGATAATGTCTTGCCAACTTCTATTTATTATGTTAAAAAGACCTTAACTGCTTTGGGAATGAAGTACGAGAAGATACACGCATGCCCCAAAAATTGTATTTTGTTTGGAAACAGTTTGCGGATCTAATGCTATGTCCTAAATGTGGGTTATCCAGATAGAAAATTGGAGAAGATAACACAATTACAAAAATCCCATCAAAGGTTTTATGTTATTTTCCACTGGTTCCACGTTTTAGAAGAATGTTCCACAGTGTTTCGACCGCTAAGAATTTGCAGTGGCATGCAAATGAGAGAAAGATTGTAAGAGGCAAAATGCAGCACCCAGCATATTCTCCAGCTTGGAAATTGGTAGACCGTTATTGGCCAGACTTCGCCACAGAAGATAGAAACCTTAGACTCGGTATTGCAGCCGATGGAATGAACCCGCATAGGTTACATAGTTGTGTCTACAGTGTTTGGCCTGTTATCAGTGTCATGTATAATCTTCCTCTCTGGTTGTGCATGAAGCAAAAATTCATGATGTTGACTTTTCTAATATCTGGACCTAAACAGCCTGGCAACCGTATTGATGTATACCTGGAGCCTTTAATCGAAGAATTGAAATTGTTGTGGGATGAAGGCATTGAAGCTTTTGATGCTTATCGTAGAGAGGAATTCACTTTACCGGTAGTGCTGATGTGGACGATAAATAATTTTCCTGCTTATGGCAACTTAGCTGGTCATACAACGAAGGGATACCATGCATGTCCAATTTGCAGTCAGAACACTTTTGCTATTCACTTGCAAAATGGCTGAAAAATGAGTTTTGTTGGGCATAGAAGATTCCTACCTCATAATCATCCATACTGAAAGCAAAAAAAGACATTCAATGGGTTTCAAGAATTCGGAGAGTCTCTGATACCCTTGATTGGTGAGGAAATTTTGGAAAAGCTTAATGCTTGTACTTTTGATGACACAGGGAGGGGTAAAAATTTTTGCGGAGATGACGTTGAACACTGTTGGAAAAAAAAGTCAATATTTTTTTGACTTAAAGTATTGGAAATATCTCTATATACGCCACAACTTGGATGTGATGCATATTGAGAAAAATGTTTGCGAAAGTATAATAGGTACATTGCTTAATATTCCAGGTAAGACGAAAGATGGAATAAATGCAAGGCTGGATTTAGTGGATATGGGCCTTTGGCTTGAATTGGCCCCATCGGTACATGGAGCACGGACTTTTTTGCCTCCTGCATGTTATACATTATCCAAACAAGAGAAACATATATTTTGTCGCTGTTTGGCAGAGCTAAAAGTTCCTGATGGTTATTCATCAAATTTTTGTAATATTGTGAGAATGGATGACTTGAAGCTAGTAGGGATGAAGTCCCATGATAATCACACGTTGATGCAGCAACTATTGCCTCTTGCAATATGTTCGGTGCTTCCTACAAACGTGCGAGCTGCAATTGCTAGATTTTGTTTTTTTTATTTAATTCAATATGTAAAAAATCAATCGAGACTGCATCCCTTGATGCCATACATAGTGATCTCTTGAGGACATTGTGCATGCTGGAAAAGTTCTTCCTACCATCATTTTTTGATGTAATGGTTCATTTAATTGTGCACCTTGTACGAGAAGTTCGATTGTGTGGACCAGTACATTTCAGATGGATGTACCCATTTGAGAGGTACATGAAGATATTGAAGAGTTATGTTCGCAACAAAAATCGACCAGAAGATTGCATCGCTGAGAGTTATGTAGCTGAAGAAGCAATTGAGTTTTGTAGTATGTACCAACGAGGGTTAGACGCAATTGGGAACCCTATTGGCATATATCAAAGGCTGAATGACAGTGAGGATGTTGGTGCCCCTATTAAAGGTGGAAAGATGTACCAAATTGATCAAAAGCTTTGGGAGCAAGTCCATAGGATCGTTCTTTCAAATTCCTTGGAGGTGGAGCCATATAGGAGTGTGGAATTTTATTGTCAATATCTATTGCATATTGCACGTACATATATTCATGAATATACGGTTTAATATTTTGTGTCTTGCGTGTATTGTTAGTTTTCATTTGGAAGCATTAAAAGCCGATAAAAGAAATAGAGGAAAGATGGCAAAATGGATTCAAGATGAACACAACTGCACATTTATGTATTGGTTGCGTGATAAGGTATAGCTAATTTAAAATATATATTTTATTTGTTTGGTGCATGATTTATTTACTGCTCCTCAACATTCTAATTAACTTTCAATATGTGATGTTAATAGGTTGAAGCCGAGCGATGTAAACCGACTTGTAATGTGGATGACACATTGAGGTGGCTTGCACAGGGTCCATAATGGGTGGTAATGAAGCATGAATGTTATGTCATTAAAGGGGTTTGTTTCAACATTGTGGAAAGGGACAATAAACATGTCACACAAAACAGTGGAGTGAAGATAGTAGCCCAAGGTATGCATTATGCAACAGCAAAAGACAATAATCTTACTTTAGCCAATATGACTTACTATGGTAAAGTAAGAGAAATTTGGGATGTCAATTACGTTCGTTTTCGCGTCACTGTTTTCATGTGTGATTGGGTTGATAGTAGTACTGGTGTGAAAACTGATGATTTAGGCTTTACATGTGTCAACTTTAATAAGTTTGGTCACATATTAGATCCATTCATCATGGCCTCACAAGCGCAGCAAGTTTTTTACATTGAGGATCAACTTGATCCACGTTGGTCAGTAGTGCTATCCACAACGTGATGTATTTGTTGATGATGTTGAACAAGACGATGACGACGAAGACACTCCCATGGATCATAACCCATTTGCCGATCCTGTCCCATGTGTGGAGCACGACATTGATGTTAACAATAATGTAGACTATGGTGAAGTTTATATTCGTGAAGTTGTGAAGGGATGTGACTATGAAAATTATATGTAATTTAATTATGTAATAAATATTTACGAGCCTTAATCTAAAAATTTTCTGTTTCATAATGTGTACTTATTTAAAAAAAAATAGGGGTATATCGACGCCAGCGTCGCCAATATTGTATTATTGAAGACGTTAGCGTCGCCAATACTGTATTACTGGAGATGCTAGCGTTGCCTATAGTGGTTTTCTATTTTATTTTATTTAATATTGAAGTAATTTATTCTCTTCAACTACAATATATAATTTTAAGGTAAAAATCTGTATATGAAAAGAAATACAAACAATGTTTAAAAAAAAAAAAATAGTGGTATTGGAGACGCTAGCATCGCCAATACTGTATTATTGGAGACGCTAGCGTCGCCTATAGTCATTATTTATTTATTTATTTAATACTGAAGTAATTTAATCTCTTCACCTATAATATATCATTTTAAGGTAAAAATCTGTATGATAATATACCATGTATGAAAAGTTTTGGGAATGAGTTGATATAAAATTTTTGGTGAAAATTTATGGCGGGACAACTTTCCACCAACCCAAATTAATGGCTACCTCTCTCCCCACTTCCCCCCCCCCATCTAATCGACCGACCCCGACTATCTTCCTCTCAAACTCTCCCCGCCGGACTCAAACCCAACCTCATACTTCACAAAAGCAAGCCGCCGCCGCCGCTGCTGGACTATCTTCTTCTCAAACTCTCTCCCCACCGGACTGTCCAGGTCCATTACCGCCGTCGCCGCCACTCAAACCCAAGTATACAATTCCTATATTATTTGACCAAATTTATTTTACTATCTTTGTTAAAAGATGGATAAATTCAATTATGTTAGAAAATAGTAATTGTATTTAATATGACTCTTTGTATGTTTATTCAATGTATATAAATGGATGTTGTATACGGTTTTTTGTGTTTGTAATTTTATGATGTAATTGATTGGAATAGTTAAATAAATCCTATGAGTTTTGTTGTCATACTATGATAAATCCCATGAGTTTTGTTGTTATACATTTATGGATACAAATGTATACTGTTTGTTGATATATAGGTGAACATGAAAATATGGATAAAAGTATATACAGTTTAACGCTTTTATTTCAATTTATATTTTTGTAGGTGAACATTATGCCTTCCATAATATATATTACAACTTTATGTATTATTGGAGATGCATTGTAAGCAATAGGTGACATATGTAAACCATTAAAACATAAGCATAGGCGAAACACTTAAATTTTTCAATGCGTCACTTTTTTTTTTGGTCAATTCATTCATTCAATTAAAATGGTAACCAATAGTATGTGACTTAGGACACCAAAAACTATATAGTAATTAGGCGACGCATTTAAATTAAAAGGCGACACACCATACTTGAAAGACTATAAGCAATAGGCGACTCATTTTAATTAGGACCGTTTAACATATTATGCATGGTTCCACGTTTTTGTGACTGCGTTGTGTGTTATAGATTAATGGATCTGAATGAGGATGATATTAATATTCCTCCCGATGAGCCATTATCCACTGAGGATGAAGCCGGTCTAAGTGTTCCAATTCCTACGCGGAAAGGTCGGGGACCTACAACGTTAAAAGAGTTTAGAAAGGAGGCCGACGCAAAGCAGTTGCACCTATAGCTCAATGAGCATGGAGCTCCCTTAAACAAGGAAGCTGTGAGGATGGTCAACTTGGAGGGCTCAATCACTCGTTCCACGATACCGATTTGCATTAAAAGCTAAAACGATGTGTCTCCAGCATTGAAAGATAACCTATGGGAAGCATTAAGGTAATATACCATGGCATATATAACCCTAAACCCAAATTACATTATGTCAATTTTTTGCTAAATGCTACATTGATGTTGTTATAGGGTTATTCGAAGAAGGACGACTCTCATAAGGACCAGACTCTTAGAAGTTGTGCTGGGAAGTGGAGGAGGTTTAAGCAAAAATTGTTTGACACGTATGTGACTCCATACTTGAAATACCTCGAGCTGTTCAAGCACCCACCAACTGACATGTATTCTTTCATCAAACAAGAACAGTGAGATTTATTTATCAGCCACAGGCTTGGTGAAGACTTCAAGGTAAAAATAATATCCAAATTGGTATAGAATTTAATTATGTATGCACATGTCAAACACTTTATAGAACATTAATTCATATTAAAATATATGATGTCAACATTAATTACAGAAGTTAAGTGCGGATCGAAAGGAAGTACGGCAAGGCAACAAATATCCCCATCGACTTGGCTATAGAGGATATCCGCATTTGGAGGTGCAGTTGGTATGTAATATATATAAATGATGTATACACGCACACACTATAAGATTAAGTTTAATTTAATTATAGAATATTTACTATTTCCATATGTTTAATGCATGTCTAAATTTGCAGCAAGTTGAGAGAGGCACCACCGAACTGATGGAGCGCGAAGAGCTATGGATCTGAGCAAGAACGAAGAAAGATGGACGGGTAGACAATCCGGAGGTCGAGTCAATTGTTGAAAACATTGTGAGTTATGTAATTACCAAAATTAGTGGTCATATAATTTATATTAAATATGCATAATTAACCATATTAATATTTTTTCATGCATTTTTTTTTGTAGCATGCTTTACAGTAAAATGTCACTCAAGGCATTCTTGATGCCACTCCTTCAAATGATGTGCTTACACAAGCCTTTGGGTCCGAGGAGTATCCTGGTCGGCTTCGAGGAAAGGGACAAGGGTACACAGTTAAGAATTTTTTCAAAACACCGTGGCGAAGCACACAAAAGAGCAAGAAGGAACCCAATGTAGATGCAAATATCCAAAGGCATAATCCAAGGATAGAGAAATTGGAGCAGGTTTTGAGTAGTCTGTTTGATGTTGTCCGCAAGAAAGGGGCAGTGGACAACGTATGTGATCTCGCTGCTGCATGCAGGCTTGATATACCACCGCAGTCACTCACACAAGGATCATGTCATGCAGCAGATCATTCGAGCAGTGCTCGTGCCGATGACGTCACTGATTTGGTCACTCAGCTTGTTCCTCCTGCATCGGTTGTTCTAGCTACTGATCCTCCATCTGTACAGTATGAGGTACGTGGACCATTATTAAAAAATTACCATATATTCTTAATTTTGATTGTTATAACCCGCTGACGTTTTCCAACATGTCCTTGAAATGCAAGATATTGTATGTGAGCTTGCACAAGGGACACGAGATAACTTGTGGCAACTGGGATTTTGACAGCCGATAGTTCAGTTTGTCATGGTATATAATTGGGACCAAACAACGTTAGAGTCTCATTGAATGAAGAGATTGATCTTACTGCATTGTTACCTGTACCCTCTTTAGGCGTGCTATATGTTAAAGAGGCAGAATGATCATTCGTGGCGTGGCCCCATCATCTTGTTATTTTGCCATCCAATGAGGTATATAATATTATATATATATTCAAAACCGACTTGTTATGTTTCCATATATATGTTAGATAATTTGTAATGTGTCTTCCTAGCTTGAAGTTCCAATTATATATTATAAATTGAAAAACAAATCAATCCTTTTTAAATATATATATATACACACACACACATAAGTTTTTAAATGAATAAGTAAATTTATCCAAGCCCATAAAATATATATATCAAGTGATAAATAAAATTGGATAAACAAAAGTTTATGCCTATTGTATATTTGTCCTTATTAGTGTTTTGTTTTTTATTTATTATTTTATTTGTTATAATAATATATATATTTTTAATGTAAATATTTATAATTTATTATATATATATGATATCACAGTAGTGCTGATTATTTTTGTTGTTGTTGTTTCCTCCTGGATTTTACCAATGACAACAAAATGTTGCAATAATCATTTACATGTTCTTTGATTTAATTATGAAACTCGTGCATTGCATTGCTATTTTATTCTTTGCAGGTTTTGTACTGTTGTTATTAAAATTAATAATTAGTACTTTATATCGGTTACACCTATTATATTATCATAAATCTAAACTGGGCTTAGGAAAATCAATTCCCAAGTATTTTGATGAATATCAGTTTCATATTTATAAAATATTACTTTTTTAGGGTAGGGTAAGGATCCCTATAATTGACCTATGTTTAAGTCAAATAAGTAAAATTAAAATTGAAATATCGGAGAGGCATTGTTTTACTTATGTTATATAAAATGAAAATCTAAATGTGATATTTTTTAAAATTAAATTTATTTATATAGAAATTTTTATAATTGATATTTTTTTGATACTAATATGTTTTTGTTATTTTGGTTTTAGGATTATGGGAAAAGGAGAACATTAAAGGGCAAACAGGTAGTTAATGCAGGATCAAGTGGCTCACATAGGTCCCAACCAGTAGAGGCCGAGCCGGCAAATGTTGCTGCAGCTGATGAAGTTGCCGTTGCCGGTTCATACAACCTTAGCCCTGCACTTATAGAGTTATTAAGGAGGCTCGACCCTTTTGACATTTATCACATGTGGATGGCCTCCTTGCCACCGATAGTTGTGGGCCATGAAGTGTTGATATATCAATTTCTAAGAAAGATATCCAAAATTTTTGTTACATGCTGGAGTTGCAACAGTCTTGCATTTTGTTCTACATAAGATATGTAATTCTTTATTGCACTAATTGCTAAATATATTATTGCTATATTTGTTACATACAACTAATTATGTAAATGATGATTCACTGCTTAGGCATTTAGATTCCCGACTGATGGGTGAACAACTAGGGAAATATTGTTTTATGCTCCCTAATGATATAGCCAATGTAGAAATGAGAAATTCCGATGAGCGAGAACTTAAAATTTTGATGCAATGGAGAGATGCAGAAAATGGTCAACTATGGTTTTTTCCGTACAGGTCAATGTACTATAAGTTGTCTAATATTACAATGGATTATTTGAGTTTTATTAAAACATTTGTAATTAATACCTTTTGTAGAGACCATTGGATGTTGGGTGTTGTTGACCCATGCTTAGCAGTTACATGGTTTCATGATGCGCTTCCGAAGAACAATCGTTAAAGAATGGCCAACTTTATGGGTTTGTTGGATATGTAAGTCTACATAATTAACTATATATGTGGATGATTATTAATAAAATTTAATAATTAATTGCTGATTTTATTTCTGGTGATTTATATAATGTATGCATAATGTACATATAGGGCATATTTGTCTTGGAACTGTACATTCGACGGCCAAAAAAAAGTTTGGTACGAAAAACTTAGATGGCCTAAAACAAAGGTACATTAATAACATTTGTATACATAAATTTCGCTAAAATTTTTACACAAATATTTATTAATTTATAAATACATATTACTATTGTTAGTCGAACAAAAAATTACTTACCTATTTAATATAATGATTAACTTGTTTTTTTGTATCACTTTTGTATAGACGATAAAACAACCAGGAAATACCGAATGCAGATATTATATGATGATGATCATGCGGGACATCATAGTAAATAATGCTGCTCGAGAAAATTTAGCGGACATGGTAATAAAAATTATGCTATTTTTACACGCAGTATAAGAATTTATATTATTAGTTAATACTTATTTTAACTGCTTGTTTGGTAATGCATATGCAGTTCCAAGATAGTGCTTGGACCCAGCAATATGTCGACCATTCTAGAGCAGAATGGACAATTGCTGTGCTCCCACTCATATCGTAGTAAGTTATATATAGTAGTTCTGCTTATATATACATACTTTTACATGACCAAAACAATGTCATATTTAATTATTATACTTATGAAAATATTTAATTGCTTGTAATTCTATTGTTCACATTATTTGTACATATGCAATTTTGTTGTTTGCATTGTTTGAAAATATTTTTTTTTCTTATATAATTTGTTATATCACTTGCCTATTGATTCTCATTTTTACTAAATTTAAGTCCTTCATCATTCTATTGCCTATAATAGATAATTAAATTTAAATTTGTTTAATTTTAATTATTTATATTTATACATTTAAATTTATTTTATAAAATATTCAAATGAGATTTAAAAAATCGATTAATTAGTCAATACAAATAAATTTGAATTATCCGGCGACGTTTAAATAGGGATTTGCTGCGGTTTTAAAAAAAATGGTCTCAATAATTAGTGACGAATTTTGTCGCCAAAAAATTGTATTAGCGACGAATAATTTTTGCGAAAAATGGTCAATGGCCGTCACCATTCATGGTAAATTTCGACACAAATGAAGGAACAACCGCGACAAGTGCTGAGAAACGGCGACGCATGCTTCGCCTTTTGTCATAGAAATGGGCGACGCATGCGTAGCCCATACAATGAGCAACGGCGACACATGCGTTGCCCATACGATGAGAAACTCGTCTATGATTCTATGAGAAATCGCGACACAAGCGTCGTCGATTTGATGAAGATATTGCGACACTTGCGTCACCAATGTTTAAAGGGCATCAGCGACGCTCTATGTTGCCAAAACCTTTATTTTACAGCGACGCAATTTCGGCGTCGCAAATATTTTTTAATTTCTGCAACACCCTTTTCTGCTACACAACAATTTAAGTCGGCATTTACAACTAGCGACGCTATTTTTGCTTCGCCTATTAGGGTTTTTGGCGTAGTGATTGCTTTAAAGATAGTATAAATATATTTTATAGATAGTACTATATTTTTTTATAGCATTTTTAATATGAACTAATAAATAGGCTGTTACAGAACATAAATTTAGAAATATTACATATAAAATATCTAGCAGCATATTTGATACATCAAAATCCCAATTTCATATTAAGTTCTACATGTTTGAACTTAAATAAAGCATTCTGAAAATAACAATTAAACAAGTTTTTGTTTACATCAAATATATAAACTTCAGAAGCCTTGAAAAACAACGGGTAAATTTCAAAAATACCCCTCAATGTTTAGCATAATTTCAAATCAGTTTTCATAATTTAGTTTGTTTCACAAATCATTTTTACTTACAAATGAAAATATATTAAAATTAACATTATTGATCTTTTACCTTATATTTATAATATAAATTTATTTTTTAAATAAATAATAATATTCATTTATTTTACTTTTTTTCTCCTTCCTTTCGTTCTCTCTCTCTCTCTCCTACCTCTTTCTCTTTTCTCCCGCTCTCTCATCTCTCTGACTCTCTTTATTTTATTTTATTTTTTCTCCTTTATTTTTTTTTGTTGTTGTTAATTTTTGTACAACCGACCAGGAAAAGAAATGAAATTATGAAGAAATCAATATTCTAAAGACTCAATAAGAAGATCTGGTTTGGTGAGAAAATGAAACCAACCTAGCACATCCAAATCAAACTAAATGAAGACTGAATTATTTACCAAAAAAAAATAAAAATTGAAGACTAAATTAGCATTAGTAAATGCAAACCCTCCAAATCTGACACGATATGAAAAGAAAACAGACCCAAAAATAAATAAATAAATTATTTGCAAAAACTAATTGAAGAAATCTCCTATTAGCAATACAAAACCAGAAAAAAGTGCAACACAAAGCAATCAGATTTGTAGCAAACAACCGGAACACCTGTAATTAATGAAACATTGACCAATAACACAAGCAAACCGACCAACGTAAAATATTAGTTCTAGGGACTAAAGGATGAAGGACCTGGGATAACTATTCAAAATAAATTAGAGCACTTTGATTTCGAAATTGGACATCCCGTGCAATCAAAATTAAACAAAATAAGCCAAACAAAACAAACCCCGTCATTTTGGACCTAATTTCCGTAAGCTCCCTAGATAAAATTTGGAACATAAAACCAAAAAAAGACTTTCTTGGTCAATTAGATCACCCAGTCCATTACAAGAAAAAAAAAGAAAAAAAAAAATCAGATTATCCAGAAGCAAATCCACACTAGAGAATTATAAAGCGAGGAAAAAAGCGGAGAAAGCGATGCAAGAAAATCAAGGTCGAGGAGGATCGACAACAAGAAAGAAAGAAAAGAAGAAAAAAAGCCATTTTATTTGGAAGTGGGGGAGATGATCGGCAAAAAGAAAAGAAAAAAAGAAAGAAAAAAACGAGCGCAGATAAGGATCGGCTATTTTTTTTTTTTTTTAAAATATTAAAAAACTATTTATTTGTTAAAAGTTTTTAATTTTTTTTAAAAGCTTTTATTCTTATATTCTACTATTATTACATAAATTTCAATGAAATAAAATAACATTTTAGTCATTTATCATGTCACATAGAAAAGAAAAAAAAATTAAATGGCAATTAATTTTTAAAAAGTGTTTTGAATTGTTAAAAACCTATATATATATATATATATTAGAATTATATTAAATATTAAAAGGTGTATATGAAATTTGCCCAGAAACAACCTTGCAAGCCATGCAACAGTAGTACTAATAGCATCTTGAACACATAATATAGATGAAGGCCTCCAAAGAAAAGCATCAGACTTCTTTTGCAAGAACATAGCCAGCCAGTTTATGCCATTTTCCTGGCCCATGACGTGATGCCTCATACTGACATATAAGATCATCAATAATCTATAAAATAAATCAAATATCACTAACTACCCCTCAAAAGTAGTAAATATAGCTTGCGGCATATCCTATTTAAAGCACATTTTCATAGCCAGATAATGATACTCTCTGATTGTCTGTAATCAGCATTGCAGAAAAATTAAATTTTTCTTGAAGTTGCATGGAAGACCCTTGATATATACAAAAATAAGAAAAACACTTGCCAATAAAAGCCTACCTTCGCAACAAATCAATATTAGCATTTGTGGCAAGGCAAGCTGTTGTCAGCTTCCTTTCCATGCTTTAAAAAGTATTTGAACATTACAACTCTGCCTCCATATATGCATTCCTCTTATAATCTTGCAGTTGTAGCCAATTAAACTAAATAAGATAAGGTGGATCATTGCATGTTAATTTTGTATTTGCTAACCATCATAACTTTGTCCACATGAGACTAAGATCGAACTTTAGTGGTGAGCAGTTGAAATATCATGAAGCAGCAATGAAATTTTACATATCATATCTAACTATTTATCATATCCAAAAAAAGAAAAAGAAAAAATCTTTCTATAATAAGTTAATGGACATGTCCTTTGATTTTTGTAATCTTGATCATCTAAATCTAAGTAGGTATATCGTTCATTGACTGCATGCCCAAACTGACATGATATAACGACTTAACAACCTTTTGTCTTAGGCGTCACTTTTATTTTGAATATTACTCAATTATCAATTCGAAGTCAGAATCTCAATCCTCTTTAACTTCTATAGTGAGTGTAAATGTAGTAACCATGCCCACAAAAATGATTTGTATCCTCTATAAAATACCTGCAATAATACAAGAGAGTTCGAGATATACAAAACTGCCATGAAGAGGATAATGTACGAATAGCAACCGTTATTGAGAGCCTCCAGATAAGACTTAGTGATACCAACAAGAACTGGACCAGTCATTATAGCTCACCCAAATTTGAAAAATTATTATATGAGTAAATAAATAAATAAAAAAACACAAATAAGAGTAAAAAATAATCATATATGCAAAAGTAACAACACAAACCATACCTATTTACTGCAAACCTGATATTTATACTACAGAATACGAAAAAGCTCAAGATCATCCAAGTGAATTTGGGCAAGAGATCATAAACAATGAAGAAGAAGAAAATTTGAGAAAAAATGCTCAAATTTTGGGCAAGAGATCATCACAGGAAACAAAAAAGAACTCCACTAGAACTAACTATAGGTAATAAAAAAAAACGTATCAGTTTCATAAATTTTCTGAGTATACGCATAGGCCTACTCAAAGAGAAAAGAACTCCACTACTTTTTATTTCTCTTTGGTACAAGAACACCGACTTCTCATTAAGTATCCGCTACCATTTTCTTTGATTTTAACCACATATATAAAAGCAATAGAACTTTAAGCTTTTTAGTTCAAATTTTACTTTCTTCTATGAATTTTCAAATCCTTTTCCACTGCAACCTTATGCCCAATTTGCAGAAATGTGCTCAAATACAAATTTTATACTAGATCCTCTACTCTTAAAAAACCATTCAACTTCTTCTTGAATGGTATTACCAACTTTTAAACTATGCAACTCATGCCAATGTCTATGGAACTAAATATTTTTTCAGAGTAAATTTTTTTTACACAGTAATAGCCATATTGTAAAACCAACATACATAGGCCTTAACAAAACAAAGAAGCACATTAGACACACCTATTTAAAACTCTCTTTCTTCTATTCAGTATTTATCATAAATTGCTAATGAATGATGATTTCAGCATAAAATATTTAATAATGAAACCTTGAAATCATTATTTGCTAATAGTTTCATCATGTGAGATTATCATCCAAAGAATCATAAATGTATAAAAAACCAATTTGCAGTGAAACTCTTTGGGACCACCATCGAGTAATAGACTTGAACTAACAACACTAAAGTTTTTACCAGAGCATGGCCAAATTCATGTAGAGATATGGATGCCACAGTAGAAACAACCATATATAACTGGCTGCATAGAGTAAAATGCTTAAACCAGAAACCTACAATATGAAAAAGTAAGCAGAAAGCAAACCATGCAGAACAAACACAAAACTTTGTGTTAATATCAATCTTGAAATAAAAAAAATGAAAATGCTGACTAAATATGAGGGTGAATGTGAAAAACTGAACAATGACGCACTCGATAGATTGCTAAAGGAGTTCCCTGTGAGAAGATGCAGAGCGCTGGCTAATTTGGAGAGAAGAATCTGCAATACTCAATAGAAGATCATGACAATATTAGGCACACTACTTTCACAGAGAAGAAGACAAATATAGAAAAACAAATGCATACATGCATATATATTATACAGATATGAAGAAGCAAAATGACAAAATGGGTTTGGAATAGTAGAGACCATAAAAACGACAAGCATAACAGTTAGGCCAAAAATGACCCCGATAGAAAACCAAGCTTTGAAAATGCCTTGTACCGAGACAGAATAATATCCATCAAGTATCCCATATGTTATGGGGATATTTGGGATATGGGTCAGAGAACCTCCCAGGCCCCTTTTAACTCCCACAGAGACCACTGTGGACGAGGCCCATTAGTCACGGACATGCAAAGCCCGGCCTGTCAGGCAGGGTCGAGGGCAAGCCTAGGCGTGGCGTGGGCTTGGACGAGGGAATAAGTCAGCCCCATTGGCCTATAGTTCTTGGCTTAGTACTTACCTTATTTCTAAGTCCAGGTGTCACAATCCTAGCGTATGAGGGTTCATAACCCTAGCATCCAAGCCATTGAAGTGAGATACTTAAGGTAAGGTTAGGTGAGTGGGAAGGGATGATTTTTCTTGAGATTTGAAACCAAAACACTCTCGAACAACCCTAAATCAGTCGCCATCACACCTTTGACAGCTTTCAGGAGGGCCCTTCTGCGCAGAACCCTAGGCAGGCTGCACAGTGGGATACCTGAAGGAAGCCTGAAGAAGGTCTTTTGGAATAGCCCTGTAACTGACTTAGGCATTGGAATGAAATCCAAGTCTGACGCCACCGGCTCCCAGTCTGACGCCATCATCTTATCTTGCATGAGTCAGGGATGAAATCCGAGATCCATCTAGGGAAGCATCGTGTGGCATTAAGGTGACGAAAATCAAGCAACAACAGTGGTGCCTTCTGTGGGAACTTAGAAAAATATCAAAGTTGTGTCAAGATCTGGAAGTCACACACGGCCATAACTCCCGGCGAAAGAATTAACAGGAGAGGTCGTGACCCCAAGGGAGGAAGTTTGGCGGCAAAACTAATATTGTGACTGGAAGGAGGAGTGAAATATGGAGGATTAGTTAGAAACAAGGATTGAGAATAGCGGCGCTAAGCCATCGAACAGACAGATCAGGGACAGGCAGCCCAGGAGGACAAGTACTATCCATAATCCAGAAGCCACAGTTCCCAGGGAGCCAACATCTTTGTTATCGTAGCTACCCCCTCAGAGATGTAGCGACATGAGGGTAGCCCCACGATCCGAGAGAACTCGCATGTCTGATGTGGAGAACCTCTTGGAGCAACTAATAGGGCAAATGGCGCAGAATCAAAACAACCATCAATTACAACCCTCTTAGACATGCAAGAGCCAGGTGCTTGTGGATTCCCCACGTTCCCATGCACGACCGCATGAGCATAGAGAAGGAGGAGCATCGAAAAATGATGTTAGAGGTCGTGGAAGGAACAAAAGGAGGACTGAGCGTTCGGGGCAGCTTGATGGAGAGGTTAGAAAGGATGTTAGAGCCTCTCCATAGCACCCGCAAGACAGGCAGGTAAGTTCCAGGCACAGATTAGTCTGTTACGTTTTTTTCTCAGCCCATGAAGGCCTGTATTTGAGCAATCTGAGAGCATCCCTAGATGTTAGGAGGATAACACGTGCTGAGAATGACAGAGCCAGAGTTCGAGGAGAAATGGGACCTGAACGACACACTCAGTGGAACCTAGATGAAGAAAGGGCTCGCATTAGGGCAGAAGAATAGGGACTGCTCAAAGAGGAAATTAGAAGGGACATAGCAGAAGTCGAGGTGTAGAGGCACGCTGATTTGAGAGATTTCCACATCCAGGCAGGGGCCCAGGCTAATTGCACAGCAGGGTCCTAGTCCACCTCACGATTCACCTTGGGGATAAGGTAGGCGACTCTCCCACCTAATTTCAAGATTCCTTATGTGGAACGTTATGATGGTTGAACCAACCCTGGAGAACACTTGGGGGCTTATAGGGTCTGGATGGAATTTGAGAGAGCTGTGGATGCAATCATGTGCAGGGCTTTCCCATTAACCCTTGGAGGAATGGCTAGAACATGGTTTACCAATTTGAAGCCAGGGATTATTGGCTCTTTCAGGCAGCTGGAGAATGCATTCGCAGCTCAGTTCCTTGGGGCTCGACCAGTAAAGAAGCCCCCTACTCATCTCTCTTCGATCGTTTAAAGAGAAAGAGAGTCTCTGAAGTTGTTCATTCAGAGATTTACAGAAGCCATGATGCAAGTTGAAGGAGAAAATGATGATCGGGCTCTGCAGGCCATGCAGGATGGCCTGAGGGATGAGGATCTCATTTGTTCAATAGCAAGGAACCCTCCTCAGACTTTCTCCGAGATGCTAGTGGAGGCACACAAGCATATTTTGGCAGAAGAGATCATTGAGTCATGAAGGAGGTCTAGGCAGGAACATGAAGGTCGAAACGACTTACGAAGGAATAAGAAGAACGGAGCTGTAAAAAATAAAAGAAGTAATGATGAAAGAAATCAGGGACCTCGATTCCTCAAAGATAGACCAGGCAGGTTCATGCCACTCAACACAACACGTGAGGAGGTACTAATGAAAATTGAAGGAAGCAACATGCTGAAAAAACCCTTCCCAATTAAGAGACCACTTCGAGGAAGAGGTATTGCAGATACCATAGAAACTACAGTCACGACACTGATGGATGTCAGGAACTGAAGGAAGAAATAAAAGCTCTTATCCAGAGGGGACACCTGCAGCAGTTTGTGGCAGGGGCCACCAGTCAGTCAGGACCTTCCAAACATGAATAAATCAGGGAAGATGATACATCTGTGATACCGCTCTGACCAGGAGAGATTAATGGAAGTGTACAGACCATTATAGAAGGACCAGGCATGGGGGGAGGTCCAATAGGGCAAGGAAAGCATATGCAAGGGATGCTCGAGTCACGCAGAAACAGTTTCAAGTGAACCTGACGACTAGGCAGTCCAAAGCACCACAGAGAGATCCTTTTCTGTTAACTTTTGATGATAGAGAAGCCCTGAGTATCACCATACCCATGATGATACAATAGTGATAGCAGTGCAGGTGGCCAACCATATGATATTTCGCATATTGATAGACACATGAAATTCGGTTGATATCTTGTATGCCCCAGCCTATGTCGCAATAGGGCTGAAAAGAGAGGCACTTAAGCCAGTCAGGACTCCTTTATCGGGTATCACATGTGAGTTAGTGTTTCCAGAAGGATCTATTGAATTCCCTGTCACAGTGGGAAATGCACCTGACCGATCCACAGTGATGACCAACTTCTTGGTAATGAAGACCCCTTCGGTGTACAATGCCATCATTGGAAGACCCACCTTGAACGCGTTAAAGGTAGCAACCTCAACCAATCACTTGTTGATGAAGTTTCCTACAACTGGAAAGGGAACTTGATGTGTTCGAGGAGATCAACATGAATCGAGGAAATGTTTACGCAATCTCCCTGCGTGACCGAGACATTCACGAAGAATCACTGGCCATTTTCTCAGGCCCCAAGCAAGAAAATCCTAGTCCTCAGCATGAGAGGCTCAACCACCTGACGTGCCTGACGACCTCCAAGCAGGAACGCCCTGAGCAAACAATAAACCAACCTCAAAATAAGAAGTCTAGGAATAAAAAGCCCTCCTCCGAGCTAGAAGGCTCGAATCAATTAGGGAGCAGTTCCTCCCTCAAAAGCTCCAAAATGAAAAATTTCCCTCCGAGTAGAAATGCTTTGAGTCAACTGGGAAAAATGAAATCTTGTTGGAGAAAGACCAGCCTAACTTTAAGTCAGAGAGTAGAGAGGACAAATGGAAGGAAATAGTAAAGGGAGAAGCAGTGAAAGACCTGCTAGAAGTACAGCTGGAAAGGGATGACCCTGCCAGGACAACCAAGATCGGGAACTTGATCTCAGGCGAGTTGAAATAAGCATTGATCAGGTTCTTGAAAGAAAATTTAGATGTTTTTGCATGGTCCCATGACGACATGCCAGGTATTGATCTCGAGATTGCAGTTCACAGATTGAATGTCGACCATAACTCTCGCCTAGTCAGACAGAAAAGAAGGAGCTTCAATCCTGAACGTTATGAAGCAATTAAGACAGAAGTGGAGAAATTACTAAATGCATGACTCGTGAAGGAGGTGCTCTATCCTGACTGGTTGGCAAATGTGGAGCAGGTCAAGAAGGGCAATGGCAAATGGAGGGTCTACGTGGATTTTACTGACCTTAACAAGGCATGCCCGAAAAATAGTTTCCCCCTGCCTTGGATTGATCAGCTGGTGGACTCTACGGCAGGTAATGAATTGTATAGCTTTTGTGATGCATTTTCAGGGTACAATCAGATCAAGATGCACCTGCAGGACCAAGAAAAAACCTCGTTCATAACGGACAGGGGGCTTTACTGTTACAAAATGATGCCGTTTAGGCTTAAGAATGCAGGGGCTACATACCAGAGGCTAGTTAACAAAATGTTTGCTCAACAGATAGGGAATACCATCGAATTATATGTGGACGACATGTTGGTTAAGAGTGTTAAAGCCTCGGAGCACCTAACTGACCTGGAGTAGATGTTCTCCATACTCATGAAGCATAAGATGATGTTAAACCTAGCAAAATGCTTCTTTTGAGTATCTTTTGGGAAGTTCCTAGGGTTCATGGTAAACCAAAGGGGAATTGAAGCTAACTCCGATAAGATCAGAGCCATTTTGGAAATGAATTTCCCAGCAAAAATCAAAGATGTCCAGAAACTGACTGGGAGGATAGCGGCCCTGAATCGATTTGTGTCCAAAGTGACTGACAAGTGCCTGCCATTTTTCAAGATCCTCAAGGGACCTAAGAGTTTTGCATGGACAGAAGAATGCGAGGAGGCATTTACTCAACTCAAGCAGTACCTGGGCTCAGCACCATTGCTGTCCAAGCTGGTATTTGGAGAGACACTCTTTTTGTACCTGGTCATTTCAAAAACAGCAGTTAGCTCCGCTCTCATCAGCGAGGAAGCCTCGGTTCAATACCTAGTTTATTATGTCAGCAAAGCTATGATGTTAGTCGAGACAAGGTATCCGACCATAGAAAAGCTTGCCTTAGCTTTGGTGGTATCATCCAGGAAGCTCAGGCCTTATTTCTAGGCCCATGCCATCACTGTCCCAACTAGTTACCTGTTGAGGCAGGTACTTCAAAAGCTAGAAGCCTTAGGAAGATTAATCAAATGGTCCATAGAGCGGGGGCAGTTTGGGATTTTTTACATCCCAAGGATAGCAGTAAAGGCTCAGGCAGTCGCTGATTCATCACTGAATTCACTACGTTGGAAGGGGCGGAGGACCAATCCCTGGATACCAAAGAGGAAATAGAACATGAGGACCAAACCACATTCTGGACCTTACATGTGGATGGCTCATAAAGCGAGCACGGTAGTGGAGCTAGATTCATACTCACGACGCCAGGACCTGATTTTGTTAAACTTGAGTATGCCATCCGCCTCAAGTTTAAGGCAACAAACAATGAATCTGAATATGAAGCTTCGATTGCAGGCTTGAGAATGGCATGATCGGTGGGAGCTAAAAGGCTACAAGTCTACAGTGATTCACAGTTGGTGGTCAGGCAGGTAAATTCAGAGTACTAAGCAAGGGAAGACAACATGATATCGTACTTGGCCAAGGTAAAAAATCTGCTTGAAAAATTTGAAGAATATCAAATCACTCAGGTACTAAGAGAGGAGAATGCAGATGCAGATTTACTTGCTAGGCTTGCCTCGGCGTCAAAATCAAAGCTTACACGAAGTCTGCCTTTTGAAATACTCAAGGAACCAAGTTACAAGAAGGGGGAACAAGCAGTTAATAAGTGGATGACAAGCCCGGGTGGATGGATCCAATAGTGAAATACTTGACAGAAGGAATCCTTGAGGATAAGCTGGAGGCTTGACGTTTGAAGTATAAAGCCCCATATTATACCTTGATAGATGGGGTATTGTACAAGAGAGGTTTTTCACTCCCTTACCTAAAATGCCTGGTTGCAACCGAAGCCGATTATGTCTTGAGATAGGTACATGAGGGGATTTGTGGCAATCATTCAGGTGGCTAATCGCTTATTCACAAAATAATCCCTCAGGGATATTATTGGCCCACAATGAAGAGGGATGCCAAATTCATGCACGGAAATGCAATTCTTGCCAAAGGTTTGCCAACGTGCCAAGGAAGTCCCCTGAACAGCTCACCTCAATCACCAACCCTTGGCCCTTTGCCCAGTGGGAAGTCGACCTTATTGTCCCCCTGCCAATGGTTAGAGGCCATGCAAAGTACGCTATAGTCGCGATTGATTATTTCACCAAGTGGGTGGAAGCTGAGCCATCGTTTGCGATAACTGAGGCCAAGACCTCAAATTTCATATGGAGGTCTATTGTGTGTAGGTTTCGCATACCACATACCATTGTAACAGACAATGGCAGGCAGTTTGATAACTGGAATTACAAGGATATGTGCTCAAATTTGGGAATCGGGGCAGCTTTTTTAGCCCCATTCAATCCGCAAGCGAATGGACAAGTTATGGCTGTCAACAAAGTAATCAAGAAAGACCTGAAAGCTAAGCTAGATGTGCACAAAAGGGTCTAGGTGGACAAGCTCTCAAAAGTCCTATGGGCATATCAAACCATATCCAGGACTGGAACTGGTGAGACCCCTTTCTCTCTCGCATTCGGGGCTGAAGCGGTGATACATGTGGAAATCGAAGAGCCAAGCCCTAGAGTTAGGCACTTCAACCTCGACAAAAATGATGAGCAGATGCGTTTGAGCCTTGATTTGATTGAAGAAAAGATGGATATGGCATAAATTAGAGCGGCGGCCTACAAACAGAGATCAGCAAGGCAATATAACTCCAGGGTCAAGCAAAGATTTTTAAGGCATAAAGACCTGGTCCTAAGGAAAATAATGCTCAACACTAAGGAGCATGGGTCATGAACTCTAGGACCTACCTAGGAAGGACCATATAAAGTAATTGAAGTATTACGTCAAGGAACGTACAAGCTAGAGGGATTAGATGGAAATAAGTTGTCCCACCCGTGGAATTCAGAGCATTTAAAGATTTACTACCGACAGATCAATGTAACGACGTAGAGCATTTGTAAAACACTTTTATTTTTCAATAAAGCAAATGCTCATTCAGGAACGAAATGCCTTGCCACTCAAAACTCTATGAGCCTCTTTCTATTTGCTCAACGGGCCTGACTTGAATTCCAGCGGGTAGTTAAGGTCAGGCCCAGGTTCTGAATGAACTAGAGCTTCTTTTTATTTGCTAAACGGGCCTGACTCGAATTCCAGCCGATAGTTGAGGTCAAGCCTAGGTTCTGAATGAACTAAAGCTTTTTTTTATTTGCTCAGCGGGTCTGACTTGAATTCCAACAAGTAGCTGAGGTCAGGCCCAAGTTTTGAATGAACTAGAGTTTCTTTTTATTTGCTAAACGGGCATGACTCAAATTACAGCCAATAGCTGAGGTCAGGCCTAGGTTCTGAATGAACTAAAGCTTCTTTTTATTTGCTCAATGGGCCTGACTCAAATTCCAGTCGGTAGCTGAGGTCAGGCCCATGTTCTGAATGAACTAGAGCTTATTTTTATTTGCTCAACGGGTCTGACTCGAATTTCAGCCGGTAGCTGAGATCAGACCTAGGTTCTGAATGAACTAGAGCTTTTTTTTTGTTGCTCAACAGACCTGACTCAAATTCCAGCCGATAGCTGAGGTCAGGCCCAGGTTCCCTTGCTAATCCAAGTCAAACAACAAAAAACTCTCCTCTGTCCAGAAAGAACATGCCAGAGTTTGGGGGTTACACTACGAAATAATAAGTTCCAAATCTGAAAATAAATTAAATTGTCTTCATAACAGATAGTTAGAAGCAAAAAAAAAAAAAAAAAAAAAAAAGGGAAATTGAAGGGAAAGCAATGTTGTCAAAGCCTAGTAAAGGGGAACATTAGGTGCAAAAGTAGGGACGCAAGAGTCAACCTCCTCAGTGGGTGCTAGAGTTGAGGAACCGGAAGGGCAGGGGTCGTGGTCAGAGACAGGAACTTCTAGGTCCTCGAGTGCCAAGCCACCAGAATGAGGGACTGCCTGACCAGGGGACTGGGACCCATGTATCGGATCAGAAGGGGCAGGCAGGTCCTTGAGCGAAGCAGGTACAAGCCTCAGAGACTTCTCTAGCACAAAGAGGTCCATGCCAGGGAAGCAGACCCGGGCTCCCTTAATTGCAGCGTCCATCCCTGCGTCGAATTGCTCATATGCCTGTGTCACCAGGCTTTGGTAAGCTGAGGAGATCGTAGCAACTTTGTCCTGCTCGAGCTTGGCCTTGTCTAGGGCCCTTTTAAGTTGGGCTTCAAGCTCCTGGTGAGCACGGACCCTGTTCTTCAGCTCCTCATTCTTCCTTTGGAGCTCCCCCTCCTTCTTGGACAGGATGAACTCGAGCTCAGATGTGCATTGTTTGGCCCCCTCCAAGTCCTTGAGGCAAGACAAGGACATGTCGGCTTCCTGGAGCTCAATCTCCACCAGCTCCTGGACTTTGAAAACTAACAAGAAAGCCTGCTGGAAACGGCATTTATCAGGGCTTAACATGATATAAAATAAAGGAAAAAAAGGAGATACTTAGACAAGAACTCACAGAAGCCAGCTGGCGTGATGCCTCCTTAGCTAGGGAGGAAATGAGAGTGTTACTGCATCGGTTGTCTTCCTGGGGAGGAACTTCCTGATGGAGAACAGCCAGCGGGCCAACCAGATAGGTGGGAGGTGCGTCATTTCATCCTCAGCGACCCTCGTGGCAGGCTCCTTGCCCTTCAATACACGAAAGATTCCTTTCCCTTAGAGGAAAGCTCTTCCCCAGATCGAGACTGCGATCTAGAGGCAGGTTCCTTCCCTTTCAATGAAGCAGGCTTCGAAGCAGATGCAGAGCCATAAGGGGTAGAGCCGTGTGTCAGCTTCGTTGACTTCAGAACCTCATTAGGTCAGTCAACTCCCTGGGCAGGCACCCAGGTAGGTCCCTCCAAGAGTTGCTCCTTCTTTCCTGACAATTCATGCGTGCGAGAAACCAGGAAATGTTAGTTAGAAACATCACAAGATGAAAAATATGCAAACAGGAAGATCGCCTCTAATTCATACCCAAGGATAACCTCTCCTTAGACAAAATGGATTTGTAGTCCCTTTTTGTAAGACTCAAACCCATAATGGCATCCACCATGGAACTGCTGGTTTGACCAAGGAGATGAGGGGATGATCTCCACCCGTGACGTCAACCCCCGAAGCACCGAGGTACAGACACCTCAGACCTAGTTCCCTGGGATTCGGACTCCCAGCAACCACCGATGAAGAACCAATCTTTCTGCCATCCAGTAATTTCAGGCAGGAATTGAATGAATTTCCTCCTTTGAGGATAGACATAATACAGAGCTGCCTGCCTGGGGACTAGTACGATCTCAAAGAGGGCTTGGATTTTTGAAAGGGTAGGGTCTGATTGAAAATGTTCCCTCCATAGCACGAAGGAGCAGAACACAGACCTCTAGATATTAGGTCATAATTGGAAGGGGGCAAGGTTGATTTCAGTGAAGAGCCTCTGTACAAAAGGGGCTAGAGGCAGTCAGAGCCGGCAGTTGAAGAACCAACTGCTTAAGGTTATCTCCCCAGGAGGAGGGGAGTTGGCAGACTCCCCTGCGTTGGGAAATCTTTCCAGCAAACTAGCTAGGCCTCATTCAGTCAGGTCAGACCTTGCAAAGTCACAGTTCCTATTTACGCCCCTGGGCCCAGCTTGTTCCCTCGCAGTCCCAGTGGCTCTAGTGGCCCTAGTGGCCTTTGTAGCAGGAGCTGGAGACCCTGAAGGACCCATTGTATCAATGGCCACTGAGGGATCAGCTACTTCTGGCTTAGTCTCTTCTGAGTCAGAAATCTCCACAAACCTAGGATCAGAACTTGTGGGAGAGAATACATTGTCGAGTCGCCTGGATTTCCTCCTGACAGAGGGGAGGGGCCTAAGTTCCTGGATGGGTCTAGGTTGAGGGTTGTGGGAAGATTGAAAATTAATGGGGACAGCAGGCAACTATAACAGCGGTTCACTACTACTACTGGTAAATGTGTCCGACATCTGAAAATAATAAAGCGGACTGTCAGGCAGGCAGGAAGGAAAGTTCCTATGCTATGAACAATGCAGACACCTACTCATCTGGCTATATAAGATTGAGACAAAGGGACCTGATGCGTTAAGGCTTATAGGGAAAGAATAAGAAAGGACTGGACAGCTACAACTTCCAGGCAAGGAAGAAACAACCTAAGGAGGAACTAGTGACAGCAAATGCCGTCAAGAGCAAGTTGTATAGACACCAAAAAAAAAAAATTCATGCGCAGCACCTAACCAACCATCAAGGGAGGGAACTAGATTACCTTCGAATATGGAAGAAAAGGTCTCTTTGTGGCAGGAATCTTCAGCACGTCAAGTCTTTGGTCAAGCTAGGCCATGAAAAAAGAAGAGGAAGCTTAAAACAAGTTCAAAACCGAGGAAAATGTAAGAAAAAAAAATAGAGAAGAGAAGGAAGCAAGCACAAACCCTTACCTAATAAGCATAAGACTGAAGATTAAAGCAGATGAGGATGAAGATCGATGGAACAAAAGAATTCAAGAAGAATGGTGAGGATCAATGAGCAGGAATTCAAAAACTCTATCTAAGGAAGCCAAAACGAGAGAGAATAGAAATTTTGGGGTTAAGTTAGGAAGTGGGAAGAAACTGCCTACCCACATAGAGGGAGGCGAGGCGGAGAGGGTCACGTCCACTTTCTCTCTCCCACGTTATCAGTCATGGGAAGTGCAAAAAGCGCATGACACCGTACCGACGTACCCCAGCCATCAGATCAAAATGGATGGACCAGATAGATCAGGAAGTTAATTGTAGCAACCTTTTTTTTTAAAAAAAAAAGAGAAAAAAAAGGCCTTCGAGACTTGCGCCAAGTCCGCACCCAGGTAGGTATCGAAATTCCAGACATGTTGAGAAGGCCCAGGCAGGTTTTCTGCCCCGCAAGAGTGAAGACCACCCCAATTGAAAATCAGGCTAGTCTTGGGGGATAGTGTTATGGGTATTTTTGTGATATGGGTCAGAGAACCTCCCAATCCCCTTCTAACTCCCACAAAGACCATTGTGGACGAGACCCATCAGTCACGGATAGGCAAAACCCGGCCCGTCAGGCAGGGCCGAGGGCAAGCCTAGGCACGACATGGGCTTGGACAGGGGAATAAGTCAGCCCCATTGGCTTGTAGTTCTCGGCTTAGTACTTACCTTATTTCTAAGTTCAGGTGTTACAATCCCAGCGTATGAGGGTTCATAACCCTAGCATCCAAGCCATTGAAGTGAGGTACTTAAGGTATGGTTAGGTGAGTGGAAAGGGGACAGTTTTTCTTGAGATTTGAACCCAAAGCACTCCCAAACAACCCTAAACCAGTCGCCATCACACCTTTGACAGGTTTTAGGAGGGCTCCTCTGCGTAAAACCCTAGGTAGGCTATACAGTGGGATACTTGAAGGAAGCTTGAAGAAGGTCTCTTGGAATAGCCCTGTAATTGACTTAGGCATTGGAGTGGGAACGCTGGTGACACCACGGGCCCCCAGCCTGACACCATCATCTTATCTTGCAGGAGTCAGGGACAAAATCCGAGATCCATCCAGGGAAGTATCGTGTTGCATTAAGGTGACGAAAATCAGGCAACAACACCATCAACAAATGGAATTTAAAAAAAAAATAATTCTAAATACTGCGAAATTTTTTTAAAAAGAAAATTAGATTCATAAAAATCCTAAATCACATACTACAGGTTCGAGAACAAAATTACAAAAAAAAAAATAAATAAAGGAAAAATGAAAAATTTAAATTAGACTCACAAAGTGATCAGTGGATTCGCGAAGACGAAGAAGGGACGGTGATGAGGCAAGGAGGCTTCTATTTCACTGGCTTGGACATCGTTGCAGAGTTAGATATGAGAGTATGCTTCTGAGGAGTAAAGTGGGAATTGGATCGCAAGTCATCCCTAGAATGAGTATGAGTAGGAAAAGAGAGGATGAGCAGAATTTGTTAAGATGAGGGATGCACAAAGTTTCGGAGTGGGTAGGAAAGAGAGAGGAAAAACTTTCCAAATTTTAGGGATTTTATATCAAATTTTAGGGATGAGCGGAGAAGACCTTTTAGGGATTTCAGAAAGGAGCTTTACAGAGGATGAAGTCATAAAATCTTTAGCAGTGCTTGACGTGGACAATCACATTGATGTAGCTAGTCTATTTTGCAATACTTAACATATTCTTCTTACTATATGGAACATGCAACATTTCATTTGATATCCAAACCTTGACCATTTCCGATCATGAGTTTTTCCGATTCGCCATATTCAGTTTTCTGTTATAAATTGGTGGAGTCGGCTGTGACATGATTCGTAGATCCATTGCCCATTAGGCATTAGCCATTCTAGACTAGTCACAATCTCAAGGGATATATAATATGTAGATGTATTATTAGAAGAATTATTTCCACAAGTGTTGGAATTTGGCGCATAAAATCCTTGTCGAAACGATGATAACACTTCCATACAGTATGTCCAGATATATGACAAAGCTGGCAATGTGGCCTTTTATTAAAATTTATAAAAGTTGAATTTACAAATTTGTAATGAATAATATCTACTCTACAATAATTTTATGAATTAGCTAGATAGATAATAATCTAAAAAATATATTAAAATATCTTTAGTAGTAAATGTTGAAGGTATTTTGACTTTAAAAATGGGAAGAAAAAAAAATACAAAAGAGTAGTAGCTTTGCAATATCGAGAGATTCAAGTTTTATAGCTGATTTTTGCATTGGAATTCATCATAGGAGTACAAACTGTTTAGCTGATGTTTTGGCTAAAAATGCTTTGTATGGAATTTTCTCTGTGGAAAGTATTGTTTGTAACTTAGATAACTTGCCTTGTGATATTTGTGGATGTTGCTTTTTCGGACGGTTTGGCTTGTTATGCATCTTTGTAAGCCTCTTTTTGAAGGCCACTTTTTGTGCCTAATGCATTGCAGCATTGCATATTTATCAGGAAAAAAAAATAAAAAAAAAGTAAACGCAAAACCCTGGCCCTGAGCAATCAAACAGGCTTGTGTTGAAAATTTGAACTATATTTAAAATATATTTTTTTAAATACATGACAATTTTAAAATGTTATTGCCAATGTTAATATGTTATAAGATTCACTTATACTATTCTAAAGTATATATGACACTTTCAAAATATAGATAATCACTAATAGTTTATTATTAATGACAAAGAATCACTAATAACTACTATTAGTGACAAATGAATACTAATAAATCACTAATAACTATTATAAAT
>QANX01006110.1:0-66978 GCA_003254975.1 Ochetophila trinervis
ATTTAAATTAAAAGGCGACACACCATACTTGAAAGACTATAACAATAAGGCATTTAAATTAGGACCGTTTAACATATTATGCATGGTTCCATGTTTTTGTGACTGCGTTGTGTGTTACAGATTAATGAATCCGAATGAGGATGATATTAATATTCCTCCCGATGAGCCATTATCCATCGAGGATGAAGCCTTTCCAAGTGTTCCAATACCTAAGCGAAAAGGTCAAGGACCTACAACGTTAAAAGAGTTTAGAAAGGAAGCCGATGCAAAGCAGTTGCACCTACAGTTCAATGAGCATGGAGTTCCCCTAAACAAGGAAGCTGTGAGGATGGTCAACTTGGAGGGCTCAATCACTCGTTCCACGATACCAATTTGCATTAAAAGCTGGAACGATATGTCTCTAGCATTGAAAGATAACCTATGGGAAGCATTAAAGGTAATATACCATGGCATATATAACCCTAAACCTGAATTACATTATGTCAATTTTTTGCTAAATGCTACATTGATGTTGTTATAGGGTTGTTCGAAGAAGGATGACTCTCATAAGGACCAGACTCTTAGAAGTTACGCTGGAAAGTGGAGGAGGTTTAAGCACAAACTGTTTGACACATATGTGACCCCATACTTGAAAGACCCCGAGCTGTTCAAGCACCCACCAACTGACACGTATTCTTTCATCATACAAGAAGACTGGGATTTATTTATCATCCACAGGCTTGGTGAAGACTTCAAGGTAAAAATAATATCCAATTTGGTATAGAATATTTAATTATGTATGCACATGTCAAAAACTTTATAGAACATTAACTGTATATGAAAATATATGATGTCAACATTAATTACAGAAGTTAAGTGCGGATCGAAAGGAAGTACGGCAAGGCAACAAATATCACCATCGACTTGGCTGTAGAGGATATCCGCATTTGGAGGTGCAGTTGGTACGTAATATATATAAATGATGTATACACGCATACACTATAAGATTAAGTTTAATTTAATTATCGAATATTTACTATTTCCATATGTTTAATGCATGTCTAAATTTGCAGCAAGCTGAGAGAGGCACCACTGAACCGATCGAGCGTGAAGAGCTATGGATTCACACAAGAACGAAGAAAGATGAACAAGTAGACAATCCGGAGGTTGAGTGAATTGTTGACAACATTGTGAATTATATAATTACCAAAATTAGTGGTCATTTAAATTAAATAAATCCTATGCATAATTAACCATATTAATATTTTTTCATGCATTTTTGTTTTTTGTAGCATGCTTTACAGCAGCATGTCACTCAAGGCATTCTTGATGCCTTTCCTCCAAATGATGTGCTTACATAAGCCCTTGGGTTCGAGGATTATCCTGGTTGGCTTTGAGGAAAGGGACAAGGGTAAAATGTCAGAATTTTTTCAAAACACAGTGGTAAAGCACACAAAAGAACAAGAAGGAACTCGATGTAGATGCAAATATCCAAAGGTAGAATGCGAGGATAGAGAAATTGAAGCATGTTTTGAGTAGTTTGTTAGACGTTGCCATGAGAAAAGGGTAGTGGACGACGTATGTGATCTTGCTGTTGCATGCGGGCTTGACATACCACCGCAATCAGCCACACAAGAATCATGTCATGCAGCAGATCATTCGAGCAGTGCTCGAGCCGATGACGTCACTGATTTGAGCACTTAGTTTGTTCCTCCTGCATCGGTTGTTCCAGCTACTGATCCTCCATCTGTACAGCATGAGGTACATACATGTACCATTATTAAGAAAATACCATATATTCTTAATTTTGATTGTTATAACCCGCTGACGTTTTCTAACATGTCCGAGAAATGCAGGATATTGTATGTGAACTTGCACAAGGGACACGAGATAACGTTGTGGCAACCAGGACTTTGACAGCGGTTAGTTTAGTTTGTCATAGTATAGAATTGGGACTAGACAACGTTAGAGTGTCACTGAATGAAGCGATTGATCTTACTGCATTGTTACCTGTACCCTCTTTTGGCATGCAATATGTTAAAGAGGCTGAAAGATCATTCGTGGTGTGGCCCCGTCATCTTGTTATTCTACCATTCGAGGAGGCATATAATATTATATGTATTCAAAACAAACTTGTTATGTTTCCATATATATGCATGTTAGATAATTTGTAATGTGCGTTCCTAGCTTGCAAGTTCTAGTTATATATTATAAATTGAAAAACAAATCCATCCTTTTTAAAATATATATATATATATATATATAAACACACATAAGTTTTTAAACGAATAAGTAAATTTATATATCCAATCCCATAAATTATATATATCAAGTGATAAATAAAATTGGGTAAACAAAAGTTTATGCCTATTGTATATTTGTCCATATTATTGTTTTGTTTTTTATTTATTATTTTATTTTTTATAATAGTATATATATTTTGAATGTAAATATATAATTTATTATATATATATATATTATAACACAGTAGTGCTGATTATTTTTCGTTTTGTTGTTTCCTCCTGGATTTTACCAATGACAACAAAAATGTTACAATAATAATTTACATGTTCTTTGATTTAAATATAAAACTCGTGCACTGCATTGCTATTTTATTCTTTGCAGGTTTTGTTCGGTTGTTATTAAAATTAGAAATTAGTTCTTTATATCGGTTACACCTATTATATTATCATAAATCTAAACTGGGCTTGGGAAAATCAATTCCCAAGTATTTTGATGAATATCAGTTTCATATTTATAAAATATACTTTTTAAGAGTAGGGTAAGGATCCCTATAATTGACCTATGTTTAAGTAAAATAAGTAAAAAATTGAAATATCCGAAAGGCATTGTTTTACTTATATTATATAAAATGAAAATTTAAATGCAATAATTTTTAAAATTAAATTTATTTATATAGAAATTTTTATAATTGATATTTTTTTTATACTAATATGTTTTTGTTATTTTGGTTTTAGGATTATAGGAAAAGGAGAACATCAAAGGGCAAACAGGTGGTTGATGCAGGATCAAGTGGCTCACATAGGTCCCAACCAGTAGAGGCCAAGCCGGCAGATATTGCTGCAGCTGATGAAGTTGCCGCTGCAGGCTTGACATACAACCTTAGTCCTGCACTTATAGAGTTGTTAAGGTGGGTCGACCCTTTTGACATGTATCACATGTGGATGGCCTCCTTGCCATTGACAGTTGTGGACCATGAAGTGTTGATATCAATTTATAAGAAAGATATCCAAGATTTTTGTTACATGCTGGAGTTGCATTTTGTTTTACATAAGGTATGTAATTCCAACTTTATTGCATTAATTGCTAAATATTTTATTGCTATATTCATTACATACAACTAATTATGTAAATGATAATTCACTGCTTAGGCATTTAGATTCCCGATTGATGGGTGAACAACTAGGGAAATATTGTTTTATGCTCCCTGATGATATAGCCAATGTAGAAAGGAGAAATCTCGATGAGCGAGAACTTAAAATTTTGATGTGATGGAGAGATGCAGAAAAGGGTCAACTATGGTTTTTTCCGTACTGGTCAAGGTACTATAAGTTGTCTAGTATTACAATGGATTATTTGAGTTTTATTAAAACATTTGTAATTAATACCTTTTGTAGAGACCGTTGGATGTTAGGTGTTGTTGACCCATACTTAGCAATTGCATGGTTTCATGATGCGCTTTCGAAGAACAACTGTCAAAGAATGGCCGATTTTAGGGGTTTGTTGGATAGGTAAGTTTGCATAATTAACTATA
Organism: Ochetophila trinervis; assembly: GCA_003254975.1. Taxonomy (NCBI): domain Eukaryota; kingdom Viridiplantae; phylum Streptophyta; class Magnoliopsida; order Rosales; family Rhamnaceae; genus Ochetophila; species Ochetophila trinervis. The sequence continues at coordinate 3,755 of QANX01006110.1, forward strand.
TATATGTGAATGATTATTAAAAAAATTTAATTATATATCTAAATGTATTTCTGGTGATTTATATAATGTATGCATAATGTACATATAGGGCATACTTGTCTTGGAATTGTACATCCAACGGCCAAAAAAAGTTCGGTACGAAAAACTTAGATGGCCTAAAACAAAGGAACATCAATAACATTTGTATGCATAAATTTCGCATAGATTTTTACACATAAGTATTTATTAATTTATAAATACATATTAATATGTTTGTTCAACAAAAAATTACTTACCTATTTAATATAATGATTAACTTGTTTTTTTGTATCACTTTTGTATAGACAATAAAACAATCTAGAAATACCAAATGCGGATATTATGTGATGATGATAATGCGGGACATCATAGTAAATAATGTTGCTCAAGAAAATTTAGTGGACATGGTAATAAAAATTATGCTATTTTTACACTCAGTAAGACTTTATATTATTAGTTAATACTTATTTTAACTACTTGTTTGGTAATGTATGTGCAGTTTCAAGATAGTGCTTGGATCCAGCAATATGTCGACTATTTTAGAGCAGAATGGACAGCTGCTGTGCTCACACTCATATCATAGTAAGTTATATAGAGTAGTTCCGCTTATATATACATACATGTACATGACAAAAACAATGTCACATTTAATTATTATACTTATGGAAATATTTAACTACTTGTAATTCAGTTTTTTGCATTATTTGTACATATGTAATTTTGTTGTTTGCATTGTTTGAAAATATTTCCTTTTTCTTATATAATTTGTTATATCACTTGCCTATTGATTCTCATTTTTACTAAATTTAAGTCCTTCATCATTCTATTGCCTATAATAGATAATTAAATTTAAATTTGTTTAATTTAAATTATTTATATTTATACATTTAAACTTCTTTTATAAAATATTCAAATGAGATTTAAAAATAGTTTAATTAGTCAATACAAATAAATTTTAATTATCCGGCGACATTTAAATAGGAATTTTCTGCGGTTTTAAAAAAATTGTCTAAATAATTAGTGACGAATTTTGTCGCCAAAAATTGTATCAGCGACGAATAATTTTTGCAAAAAATGGTCAATTGCAGTTGCCATTCATGGTAAATTTCAACACAAATGGAGGAGAGAAAAGGTGACGCATGCGTCGCACATAGTGAGATGCAAAACGCGACGCATGCTTCGCCCATATAGTAAGAAACAGCGATGCATGCGTCTCCCATACAGTGAGAAACGGCGACACATGCATCACCCATATGATGAAAAAGGGGATGATTTTGTGTTCGATTCTATGAGAAATGGCGATGCAAGCATCGCCAATTTGATGAAGATACTGCGACACTTGCGTCGCCAATGCATAAAGGGAATCAGCGACGCTCCACGTCGCCAATACCCTTATTTTACGGCGACGCAACTTCGGCATCGCAAATATTTTTCAGTTTCTGCAACACCCATTTCTGCGACACAAGAATTTACTTTGCCATTTACAACTAGTGATGCTATTTTTGCGTCGCCTATTAGGGTTTTTGGCGTAGTGTAAGCTTTTATCTGATTGCTCTCCTCTATTTGTAGTATAGGGATGACTAGTCTTTATCAAACTCTAACAACTTCATCAATATCTGGATGAGGTTGATCAGGCCCCCTCAAGCGAGGCAGTAACGTGTTGTGGACGCCAAGCTTGAACTGAAACGATTGAAACATATCTTTACATAGTGGCTTTGTAAATACATCGGCAATTTGGTTATGAGAATGTAGAAAACGAGTTTGGACCAAACCATTAGCAACTCTTTCACAAACATAATGATAATCAATCTCAATATGCTTCATTCTAGCATGAAATACAGGATTGATGGACATATACAATGGACTTAAATTATCATAGTACAAGTATATAGGCCGATGTTATGAAAATCCAATTTCATGTAAAAGATAAGAAATCCACATTAGTTCAGCAATAGTATAAGCCATAGATCGGTACTCAACTTCAGTACTTGAGCAGGCAACATAGTGCTACTTTTTAGATGACCAAGAGATACAATTTGCATCAAAATAAACACAATACCCAGATGTGCTTCTTTTTGTTAATGGACAACCAGCCCAATCAGCATCAGAACAACTAGAAAGAATGGATGAACTTTGGGCAAGAAACCAAACCCCATAGGCAGTAGTACCTTGAATATATCTCAAAATTCTTTTTACCTTGCGAAAATGAAGATATGTAGGAGCTTGAAAGAATTGACAAACCTGATTTACATAATATTGGATATCAGGTCAAGTAAAAGTGAGATATTGTAGAGCACCAACCAAACTACGAAAAAATTTATGATCAATAGGATCATCATCGTTTGGAAAAGGAGATGTCTGAACAGCAACATGGGTTGATATTGAAGATGATGTATTCATATTGGCATGTTGAAGCAGCTCCTTGGCATATCAAGTTTGAGAAAGAAATAGACCTCCCGAAAAACAACTAACTTCAATACCAAGAAAATAATGAAGAGGTCCTAAATCCTTCAAGGCAACGTGAGTCTGCAATTGGGAGATTATATTATGAAGAAAGATTAAAAAGGATCCTTTGATAATGACATCATCAACATACACTAAAATTAAAATGGTTATGGAATTTTTGTTGTAGACAAATAAAAATGGATTTGCCCTGCTATAGAAAAAACCCAATTGAAGAAGACTAGTTGAAAGCTTATCAAACCATGCCCGCGGTGATTGCTTCAATCCATAGAGTGATCATTGAAGAAGATATACATGATCTAGAAAGTGGACATCATGAAATGTAGGAGATTGCTCCATGTACACTGTCTCCTTTAACTCACCATGAAGAAACACATTTTTCACGTCTAGTTGCCGGATTGACCATTTGGAAGAAAGAGCAACAACAAGAATGAGATGAATGGTGGTGGGTTTTACCATGGGACTAAAAGTTTCTTCATAGTCCAAACCCTCAACTTGAGTGTAGCCTTGAGCTACCAACCTTTCTTTATAACAATCCAGGCTGCCATCTTTTTTCAGCTTTGTGCAATACACCCACTTAGAACCCATTACATTGTTGTGAACAGGACGAGGAACCAGCACCCATGTATTTTTTTGAGCCAAGGCAGACAATTCTTCTTGCATTTTGTTTACCCATTTTGGATGCTTAAGAGCGGTTTTTAATGATCCTGGTTCAGCAAGAGGTATGGTAGAGGATTGAGTGGTGAAGTTTGTTTGTTTCGGTTGAGAAGAGTGTAAGAGGTCATGGACACGTTCTGGATTTTTGCGTAATTGATATCGAGTTAACATGGGGTGAGAAGTAGATGATTCGGATTGTATCGAGAGAGATGGCAATTGAACAAATAATTGTTATGAAATATCAATAGGATTTGGATTTGAGGATAACGTGAGAGTAGGCAATGGAGAGTTGGTTGGAGATATATATCATTTGACGTGGAAAGAGAAATGGAATTTGGTTGAGAGATAATGAGTAAGGATTGAGGAGAAACATCCAGATGATCACGTGGAGTTGTAGTGGAAGTAGAAGTTGGTATGTAGGCAGAGGAAAATTATTTAATGGAAAATTTTGATTTAATGGATGACCTGAATCACATGGAGTTGTAGTAGAGATAGGAGTTGTAGTGGAAGTAGAAGTTGTAGGCTCATGTGATAAGGATGTAGACATAGAAGAATTGTTTAATGAAAAAGGTGGAATTAATGTAGGACTAGGAATATTACAACATGTACTAGTGGGCGGTGAGATAGATTGCATGTAGAAATCATTGTTGTCTTTGGGTTCCTGTGTTTGAGAGCTTGGTTCTTTGTGTGCCAGCCACTCATCCGTATGAGGAAATGTAGTGAGTGTAAGTGGGTCTTGCACCAAAGATGAAGATGAGATAGAAGATGAGAATGGAAATACAGTTTCATCAAACACCACATGACGAGAAATAAACACTTTATTTGTAATGGGGTGTAAACATCTGTAACCTTTGTGACATGTACTATACCCAATAAAAACACAGGGATATGTCTTCTTTGTGAATTTATGTTGTCCAGTTTGCCGTAGATAGGGAAAGGATCGACATCTTAAGACCCTGAGCCCATTGTAATCTGCTTGTTTACCAAATAATTGAAAAGAGTGTCAATTCCAAGGGCTTTGGTAGGTAGCCGGTTGATCAAGTAACAAGCTGTTAAAAAAACATCCACCCAATATCGCATTGGTAATTTGGCATGAAACATCATAGTTAAGCCTGTTTCAACTACGTGTCTGTGTTTTCTCTCAGCAACACCATTTTGTTGTAGTGTACATGGACAAGACATTTGATGATGTATTCCACACGATTCCAAATTATGTTTAAATTTATTTGATAAAAATTCACCACCACTATCACTTTGGAATATTTGTATTTTACTATCAAATTGATATTCCACAAATAATTAAAATTTTATAAAAATATCATAAAATTCATATTTCTTTTTGAGCGGATAAATCCAACTGAACTGTGTGCAATCATCAACGAAAATAATATAATAAGAATACCGCTGTTTTGATAAAATAGGAGTTGGCCTTCATAAATCACAATGTATTTTATCCACAACAGATACTGAAATACTGCTAGACAAATCAAAAGGAAGCTTACATCGTTTGCCCAATTGACAACTAGTGCAAATCTTATCAGTCCTTAACCAAGAAGAAATAAAAATAGCATTATGTTTATTTAACAAATTCAAAGAAGTTGAATTTGGATGTCCTAAACATTGATGCCACATTCCATCAAAAGCTGTTTCTGCCTTTACTGCATTAAGTGCTGAAATATATCCAATATCTAAAGCATAAAGTCCTCTTTTTCTATGCCCCTGTGCTACCATCTGGTTGTTTTGATCCTTAATAAGAAAACTAGTAGAGTTAAGCTCAATAGTGCATTCATTATCATAAATTAATATACTTATGGACAGTAAATTCTTTGTCAATTGAGGTACTACCAATACATCTTTTATCTGCAAAGATTTATTGTCTTTCTTGAAAACCATATTCCTAGTATGTATAATAGGTAATCTGATCCCATTCCCTACATAAATTAAGTCATATCCATAATATGGTTGAGGGGATGAAAGGTTACCTATATTTGTTGCCATGTGGGCATTAGCACCTGAGTCAGTATAGAAAGCAGGATCACTAGATTCCTTAAATGCAGTTAAAGCTTGTTGCCTTTCTTCAATTTCATCATTAATAAAATCATACCTATTCCAACAAAGTGTGGCTGTATGATTTGGCCTTGAACATATCTGACAAATCACTCCTTGATAAGATCCAACAGGTCGTTGATATGCTTGCATGGTGCTATCATTTTGTGGTTTTGGTTGAGAAGATTCGGTGCTCCATTGAGGATGTATATGACCACTGGATGAGAAAGAGTTTCGATGTCCTTGATTCCAGTGTGGAGAATGGGGATGAAAATGATTAAAACCACGACCAGCTGGTCCAAAACCATGACCTCGAGAATAAAATTGTCCACCATTGCGTGATCGGCCTCTCCCCCGAGAATTGACAAAAGCTTGATGTTGATCAAGGTGTGATTTCTGTTTAGATCTTTGATTGATAAGAATTTGTTCATGTCCCTTCAAGGCTAGCACAAACTGAGTGAACAATGGATATGGTGCCTTTATAGCATCGCTAAGCCAAAATCGTGGTATTTTGATCCCAATCCGCATGAGAGATGAAGACACTTATCCAAGTCTTCAACTGGTTTTCCTATTGCTGCAAGGTTATCACAAATAGAACAAAATTGACGACTATAACCATCAATAGAGAAATCACCTTTCTTTAATGACATAAGATTATCTGTAAGAAAGATTTCCTTGTCTTTTGTGGCTGGCAACAGATTCTCCTCGATAGCTTTCCATACCGAGAACGTCGTATCCAAGCCAAAGGTTATGCTAAGAATGTTTATAGACAGAGTTCCAAGAAGCTAGGTAATTAAAAGTCCATCATTTTGCATCCATAACCCATAATTTGGATTGACTCTTATATTGTGATTGATGATATTTTTTTCAATGGTGGAACTTCATCTATAATGTGGTGAAAAATGCCTAGACTTTTGATCAATGGTTGAATCTGACAACGCCACAAAAGATAATTTGACGTGTCCAGTTTCAATGAAACTAAATTGGAACACTGATGAAAAGATTGTATAGTTAATTTGGGTTCAACCTCAGACAAAACATTTAGGTCGATCGTACTCTGCTCTGATACCATGATGAAAAATAAATCTTTGTATCTATTAAACAACAATAATATTTCTCACATACATTTGATGCCAATCTCATAGATACATATATACTACTATTTCTAATACAATAATTACAATAATAGAAGTATATCAGCTTTTATATGATTGCTCTCTTCTATCTGTAGTATAGAGATGAGTAGTCTTTATCAAACTCTAACAACTTTATCAATATTAGGATGAGGTTTATCACGAACTTCATATTTATCTATATACGTACATATATTCAAAAAGTTACAACTATATAAAGTAAGATCGTTGAGTGTGTACATACCTGTAGAGTATTGTGATGAACAATTGGATTTGCGGATCCTCTCAATCTCTTTCTGAAATCTTAAGGCTGGGATGTATCAGCTAGAATGAGAGTGAAAGTAAGTCTATATATAAAGAGAGTGAGTCTAGTAGTACAGAGCATTAATATTTTTTTTTTTATAAATTAGAAGTATAGTGCATTAATATCTATTATATATATATATATATATAAAGAAGCATTATAATTGAGAAGGCAGTCAAATGACAAGCGGTGGAACTAATTAATTGGTTGACAAGGAAAAAAAACTGGCGGCTAAAGCAGAGAAAAAAAAAAAGAAAATACAAACTTATTACAAAACGCGTGAGCATGTTTTAGCTTGTTTGGAATTAGCAAATTCCATGCATCTGCAGCAAACCCTAGACCTTAAATTATAACCCTAAATCTTAAACTTTCTTACGTTAAGAAATTCTCTTAGACAGTGTGACTAATTAGCAAAACGATATATATCAAGAATACTATCTATTTTATTAAGGTTAAAAAAGACAGGCACACAACATTATCATTGTGTAATTACATAGCCATGGACCACCAATTGGAAGAAATAGGAAAGAACGCTTTAAGCCCAAAACAAAAATAGCAATTGCTAACAATTTAAGTACTGCCATTAATATTTAGATTTTTAAAAAAAATCACATCTTATTGAATTTACTTCAATTACATTTTTCATTTTTTGGTATTCTGCCAATATTAAAAAAAATATTGGTACAAAATGGCAAAGAATTCTCTAGAATAGCTAGAACATATAGAGCACCACTGCTCCATGCCTTGCAAACATTTTCTTTATTTTTTCTGCCTATATGTGCTAACGTAATATTTTTTAAATAATTATTTTATATGGTTTAAATGCACTTTAGTATCGTTTAAAATTGAATTTTTTCACATAAAAATTTCTACAATTATTTTGAGCAATTGATATCCTATAATTTGTAAAAAATTACATTTTATATAAAAAGTTACATATAAGTCTCTACAATTAATTTTCGCATTTGTTAAAAAATATATATTTTCAAATTAAAAAAAAAACTATAAAAATAATTAATATCGCATTTTGTAGCATTCCTTAAAAAATGCACTATAACATTATGCTGTTATAAAGAGTATGCATTTTGATTTTTCTTATGATTAAAATATATAATTGCTCAATTAAAGGGCATTGAAGGTCTTTGCTCCGATTAATTATTTATTATTATTATTATTATCTTCTTTTTGCTCCGATTTCTAGATAAGCTATATTGGCATGTATTAGGCTTATAGTTAATTAGTGATCATGTGAAGGCTAACTTATTTCTTATTTTTTTTAAATAATAATCCTCAATGTGCCCATAGTACAATTTATTTTGTAATTACTATTTATTTATTTTGTTTTCACAATTCTCGACTGACTGCAGTTTTATTCTTCAATTTCTTCCCTCTCTGTTCTCTTTTTTCCTTGTTTCTGTTTAAATTACAATATCAAATTAGTTTTTATTTTTTGCTATTTAAATATGTTTTCAAGGATCACAACATGGATGGTGGGTAGCGAATGAAGGGATTTGATGACCAAATTTCTCCTTGAGCTGGATAAAAAATTGACGCGCTAAAAGGAAATTTTTTGTTTATATTTTATTTTATTTATTTAAAAAATAAATAGACAAAGGACACTTTTTAGATCTTTATCTTTTTTATTTAAATAAAAAAGCCAAAGGAAAATTAATATATATTCTCGTGTAATAAAATATGGCGGCCACTTTTAATCACCGTATGTGCTTTCCTTTTTCATAAATTATATATGCTATCCACGAGGCCTAAGTTTTTATATGCTAATTTGAAGCCCGAGCAAGAAACATTATCCAGCTTCCGTTCTGATTTTTGGACTGCTTGTTTTCATAGTTAAATCGTTTCTTCAACCCGATCACATTGACGTTTCCCGCATCGTAAATCTCGGTGCCGGAATCTTGACCTTTCCATGTGCCGGAGCCGACATTGCGGTTGAAACGATTTCCATTGGGTGTGGTTTTCTTTCGCTTTGTGAAGAAGTAGAGATCATCAGGATCGTCATCATCGTCGTTATCGCTTCGAAACATGCTCCATATCTCCCAAGGCTCTTGCTTGCCGAACACATCAAAGTCATGGACGATCCCAGCGTAAGAGAAAGAACAATCAGTAACTTTGCGGAGGATATAATATCCCACAAGTTCATTGTCCAAAGGACGAAATCTCCAACCCATCAATTGTGGCATGTGAACCGGAGAAGGAAACTCCATTATCTGATCACTGCCGCTTTACTCTAGCCCTAAATATGCAAAAGAAGCTAATTAAGATGAAATAATACGCGCAGCGCGCAAACAACAAATATCATCAATTAGTAAGTAATTAATGTGCGGCCTACACATATAAGACATATATAATATATTATATCTAGAGAAATAGATAATGGATATGGTTAAATATTAGCTGTTCATTATATTTGTATTATGTGCGTGCATAGCTTTATCTAATAACAATTATCAAAAGCTTAATTCCCATAAAGTTAAAAAACGTGTATAATTGAATTCAAGAATCAGGATAAAATGGTAGATATGCATGAGTAGTAAAAATTTAGCAATTAGCCAATTAATTAAAGATAATTTGATTCTATCTCTATGTCACAGTATATAGTATGTATACATATTCTGTACCAACTTGGATGGAAAAAATCCTATATTATACACTATTTGACATTAATCAAACAATAATTTTCAACTTCACACATAATTCCGTATGTATCTTGAGCTTAATTTGAATTATATATATTATGTAGATTTAATCAAAATAATTTGTGCGCTTTGGAATCTAGTAAGAAATTAAGACAACCAAGAATCAAAAATCAAGAATGCGTTTAATTTTTATGGCTTAAGAAAAATTACTAAGAAACAGACTTCATATTTATCTATATACGTACATTTATTCAAAAAGTTACAGTTATATAAAGTAAGATTGATGAGGGAATAAGTACCTGTAGAGTACTGTGATGAACAATTAAATGTGTGGATCGTCTCAACCTCTTTCAGCAATATTAAGGCCGGGATGTATTCTATATATGGAAAGAGTGAGTCTAGTAATAGAGTGCATTAATATGTATTATATATATAATAAAGAAGCATGATAATTAATAAGGTAGTCCTAACAAGCGGTGGAACTAATTAATTGGTTGACAAGGAAAAAGGAAAAAAAAATGGCGGTTAAAGCCAAACAAAAAAAATTAAGAAAAAAAATACAACTTATTACAAAACACGTGTACATGTTATAATTTGTTTGGAATTAGCAAATTCCATCTGTAGCAAACCCTAAATCTTAAACTTTCTAACTTTAAGAAATTGTCTTAGATAGCGTGACTAATTAGCACAACAATATATATCTAGAATACTATCCACTGAAAGATGCACGATTGTCATTGGTATTTTGCATAACTTTATCTAGATGTATAATAAATATCAAAAGCTTAATTTCCATAAAGTTCAAAAATGTGTATAATTGAATTCAAGAATCATGATAAAATGGTGGAGGCATTAGAAGTAAAAATTTAGGAATTAGCCAATTGATTAATTAATTAAAAATCATTTGATTCTATTTATGTGTCACTGTATATACTTTCTATATAGTATGTATACATATTACATAGAAACTTGGATGAGAAGAATCCTATAATATACACTATTTAATTTGTACATCTATAGTGTATGTATAGTAGTAACTTTTAATCAAACAATAATATAAATTTAACCAAAATAATTTGTGCACTTCGGAATATAAAAGAAATTATTAAGAAAACCATGGAATAAAAAAGAAATCAAGAATGCGTCCACTTTCTATGCATGGCTAAGAAAAATTACCAAAAAATTAACGGACTTCTTATTTATCTATTTACCAACATATATTCAAAAAGTTATTGTTATTTAAAGTAAAGATCCATGAGTGCATACATACCTGTAGAGTAAATGTGCGGATCCTCTCAATCTCTTTCTGAAATCTTAAGGCTTTATATAAAGAGAGTGAGTCTAGCAGACTGAATCTATAATATTATACACATATATATATATATATATATATATATATATATTAAAGAAGCATCATAATTGATAACGCATTCATGAGAAGCGGTGGAAACTAAACAAGCAAAAAGAAAACAAATGGCGGCTAAAGAAAAGAAAAAAATAAAAGAAAATACAAACTCGTTACAAAACACGTATGTTATAACTTGTTTGGAATTAGCAAATTCCATGCATCTGCAGCAAACCCTAGACCTTAAATTATAACCCTAAATTTTAAATTTCATTCAGTAGGGGTTACCAATTTACTTTTTGTCTGTATTCGACCCTTGTGCTTAGGAGTACCCAACACGTAAGTCAAAATATCATCAGGCAAATTCATATCGATATTCGAATCTCCACAAGCTATTTTCTCCCACAAATCATCCTGTAATATTTATAAATCATGAAAATATTTATGTAAGCATTGCCTAATTAATTAATATAAATGAAATATTAAAAAATTAATGTTTACAAAATTATTAAATTACATTTTTTTTAGTGGCGGCAGCTTCTGGTGTAATGAATTTTTCTTCTTTATTTGTATAACCCAACATCAATAGAGTATCTCGGGAAAGTGGATCATTGGTGCGCAATCTCAACTTCTACACAAATAGAAAAACAAATATTAAAACAAATAAATTATATTAAAAATTATGTTAAAACAATTTAAACAACTTTAAAATTTAGTTAAACACACATCTTTGTACCCTACCCTAGCAAATCCAAAACATGCTAGTCTATGATTGTACATATTTCTTTTTCTTTTTTTAATTATGAGCGTTGCTTATAAAGTTCTTGCAAGATTAAAAATGAACATTAATTACATAACACATTAGTAATACTTTAATTAAAAAAAATTAAACTAATTTTAACATCTACTTACCACCCACTCCGATATCAATCGCTGTTGTACAAAATCCTCTCATTCATCCTATGAAATAATGTTGCTATATTTTTTGGCATGACATCAAAAGATTCAATGTTTCTTGTTTTTGTAGGAGAACACAAATTTTGTGTACATGCGAAACTCTTAAATCTCCGCCATTTTCCAGCACAATCCATCAAAGTCTTGTGCTTCATTGAGTTGTCTTTTCCAAAAAGATCATACATGAGAAATTATTAATTTGTTATATAATCATAATAACAAAAAATAAATTAACAAATAAAATTTTATTAAAATTAAAATTTATCCTTACTTTTATTGCCTCCCATAATGTTTCTTTCAATTTAGATGGCACTTCATTCCAACTTTTATAGTTGATTGGTATCATGTTCTGAGCCAAACTACCTCCATATTTTGATTATTGTTGGCAGACATTATTCACTCTGACCCTGTGCTCATTATATACTGCCAGGCCAAATTCTCCACTTGCAATTTGTTGCGACTATCTAATAGTTTTGCTAGTCCTCTACCATTCTTTTGCTTCCTACTTGAAGATGAGTCTTCTTATTAGGGTTGTTAGTTAGAGCATCATTTGGATCCATATCTACAAAACATAACAAAAAATAAATTAACCAATAAATTTAGGTTATAAAATTAACAAAAAATAAATTAATGTAGTATTAAATTAATATATAGTTCAAAAAATTTAACTTAAAATTAACATATAGTATAAAAATTCAATTAATACATATAGTACAAAATTGATATTAATTAAACTAACAATTTGGACATAATTTTTATAACATTCTTCAAATTCACAAAACAACAAAATCATAATAATAACATATATATATACATCTCTGTCATTTTTAATTATGTTAGGCCCAACGTAAAATCAAATAATTATCGACGAAACTATATATACATGACAGTAAAATCCAAAACAATTCGCGCCATATTCAAAATTCCAAGTAAATTCACCTACAAAACCATTGCCGAAACAAATTCATACCGCAAATTCGGGTTCAATCTATACTTAAACAAATTCAAATACTTAAACAAATTCATATACCACAAAACCCCAAATTGACATACCGAAACAAATTAACATTTTCCTTCGGATTTTTCGAGTTCAATCTAAATACCCAACAATTTTGTACCTTAGACAAACCCACTATTCTGACCAAACAAATCCATTAAAAACAACTGAACAAGTAATGTGCAAAGAAAAAAAATATTCACAAATAATAAACAAACAACCGAGTTCAGATATTCACAATATCTTCACAAATAATGAACAAACAACCGAGTTCATATATATTCACAAATACTGACCAAACAACCAAGTTCATATATACTCACAATATAGGTAAAAAGAAAACTTAAATAGGTTGCCGAGTACTTATCTTAAAGTTTTCGAAGTGAAATCAAGCACTATTCAGACCAAAAATCAAGCAAGAATTGGAATGGACCAATCGGCGGAGACTTGGCTTCGAGTTTTTGCAGGAAGAAAAGGCATGTAAACCGCTCCAAAAACAGCGGCGTTTAAATTATAAACGTCGGGCCTAGCATAGGAACCGACATATATATGAAAATGTTAGAACATCAAAGTATATACATGAAACGACATTGTTATATACGTCGGGCCTACCAATGGAACTGATGTATATAACTAAAACGGCGCGATAATATATTTATTTCTATTAATATAATTTTGAGCATAATATATTAAACTTTTATTAATATTAATAATTTAATATATCAAACAAAAATTTACAAATAGTAAATTAATCAAACAAAATGAAACACACATTCATTATTCTTTATTTTTAATTCATATTCTAGTACAATCATTTCGAACACAAACTTGTTCATAATCCTCATCATCTGCAGCGTGATCTTCATTAGGCACTTGCGAAGCAAATGGAGGGTGAATTTTAGCAATGTCTCAAAGTGCATGTTATTTAGAATATTTGATATGCGTGTAATGAAGAGTTCTTAATACCATCGAGCATTGTGAATCACATGGATGCTCAACATAAAATACTTGTTTTGCTTGGGAAGCTAAAATAAATTAATCAGATTTGTGACTAAGTTCATTGAAGTTGACACATGTGAATCTGAAATCATCTTTCTTAATACAATGCTTGCTATCAACCCAATCACATTTGAACACCAAGATTCAAAATTTAATGTAATTCATATCCCATATATCAACCACTTCACCATAGAACAACATATCGGTGAATTTTTTGTTGTCGTCTTTTGCACTTGCATACTGCATCGACTGAAACACCAAGTTTACGCCATTATTCTGTGTAACGCGCTTATTGTCTCTTTCAACTGTATGGCATTGATGTCGTAGCCTGAATAATTCATTACTTCAAAATGTGGTCCCAATGCTATTCACCTCAATGTTTGTGACATACTACTATCTAGTCCACTCAACTCTTTCTGAATTTGCATAAACGAATCTGTAATATTAGTAAATGCGTCAATTATGTAATGTAACAAAGTGTAGGAAAACACTAGCCAACATTTGTTAAACTTATTTCATTCTAGAACCATGCAATAAAAGTATGATTTTGCTCGTCTTGAAACTATTTTGCTTTTTTTTTTGTTTTGTTACGAATATCACAGCTCAAATTTTCCATATGTTTCTTAAAACAAACAAAAGTTATTTCAAATGGTCATACTCATAATGTTAATGACTATAATAAACCAAAATTTAAATAAATATTCAATAAAAAAATAAAACTTACTCGAAGTAAGGTTGTACTTTTTATGCATTTTAAAGTATGTAGAGATGTACTTGCTTCCGTGGTGCACAAGTAATACTGATTCTAGTACTACTTTTCAAAGGATCACAAATGCCATCTTTCACACATTGTAGTTCATGATGGCCAGACGGGTTTCTGATTACATGTAAGCCTCGTCGATACTCACTGCACAATTTGATTGCTTCCTCTCTGATGTAGTTCTCAGCAATGCAGCCTTCTGGGCATTAATAATTTCAAACATACTCCTTCAACACTTTCATGTATCTCTCAAACTGATACATCCACTTAGAGTAAATTGGCCCACGTAATCGCACTTCTTGACCCAAATGCACAGTTAGATGGACCATTATATCAAAGAAAGAAGGAGAAAAATATTTTTCAAGTAAACACAACGTCTTCACGAGATCTGTCTAAATAATATCCAAATTTGAAATATTAATCTTCTTTTTGCATATAGCATTGAAAAAAAACTAAAATCTCATTATTACATGTTTGACATGTTTTAGGAGGACTGATTATAGTGCAATGGGTAGAAATTGTTACATTAATATAGTAAATCATAAGATTTCATGCATTTCAACTTTAAATCATTCATTGACACAATATTCCTAAAATTTGAAGAGTAGCCATCAAAAACCTTTAAAGTTTCCGAACACTTCCAAAATAATTTCTTCTCTTCCTTAGATAATGTGTAACATCCAGGTGGTAGATATGCTTTTTTGTCTTCAACAACAGGAGGCAAATAAATTCTTATGCCAATTGCATTACCAATCCCCATAATGATTTGCGGGTTCGCTGGCTCACTACATTACCAATCCCTATAATGATTTCGTACTCTGCCAAATCCGAAAGAAAATTAGTTCAGCGCAAAACAACAATAAAAGAAAGAGCATTGATATTGTTGGGTCCTTTGCATATGTTGATACACAACCACAACCTCAAATACAACCTCCTTTTCCAAGTCCATTGTCACGCCCATGTATACAACAACAAAAACCACCACCATTTTGTTTGGCATATCATGAGTCGTCTTTGCCAATTCTGATAATGCCATAATTGACTTTGCCTTTGCCACTTGATGAAGATTTTGACGACTTTATTGCCCATTTTGATTTTGATTTTGATTTCTAGTTTTTTCTTATTTTAATATGTGTGTATACAAAAGAAGAAAGAATATCAAGGGTACTTGTGAACATTGTTATACTACAATTATTATTAATGAATATTTTGAGTTATTAATTATTAATATTTTGTAAAATTTTTAAGTGTTGTTGTTGGTGTAAAACTCAACAATCAGTCGTCTCAAGTGTGAGAGCGTGCCACTTCGAACCTATAACAGTCCAAAGAAAAAGTAAAGTGTGCGCCAATTAATATCAAACTTAATCAAACGATTGTATTAATTATTGAGAACAAAATAATTAAAGGGTTACAAATGCCTTTCAGATCAAAGGACTTTTAATTAAAATTTTCAACTAAAACACTTGACTACTCGAAGTAAATTCTAACGAGAATAAACTAAGTAGTCTATGTTTTCTGGTGTGTGTGGATGCGCGAGTCCTTCCAAAGTTTGGTGAAGCCTCTATTTATATAGGAGAATGTAGCTTACCAACTCCTTACGCTTCCGATGTGGAACTGATGCCAAATTTATTTTCCAAACCAAACATTTATACTTTGTAATTTTCAATGTATTTTCATCTCCAAATGATATGGGACAAAGCTATTCCAAAATCAAGCTTATATAAAATTTTCTTAAAAATTAATATATGATCCAAAATTTGACCCCCTTGCTTTGTGATTTTGTTTAACATAAATAAAATTGCAAAGCAATATTTGACCAATTTGCATTTCTCAATCCTTGAGCCATTTCAACCATTTCAAACCCTATCCATGTAACACTTTTAATTTAGATTCTCATGGTACAATTATGCGTAAGAAATAACCAATATCTCAAAAACAAATCATAATTAGCACCGATTGGAATTTTTTATTATGGCCGCGTAACATATGGAGTAATGATTTTATGGCCAAAATACTTTCCAAAAAATGGCTTGTCACTGCCATCCATTTTGGCAATCCTTTAGCACTGATTTTCTTTCCAAAATTGTCACTATTTCTTTTCCTTTTCTGCTCCTAAACCGCACTTGCCTTTCCTTAAATTTCAAGCACAATATACATATATATATGTATACATTTTCCAGCGAGCAATGGCGGTAACAAAACAAAGATCAGATCTGGCAGTGATGGCATAATCCACATAAACGTGAATATTTGTGCGGGGAAAGAAAGCAGCTTGTTCGCAAGGTCTTGGGCTAGGATGGTTTGGGCAATTGCCATGCCAATATTGCCGGCGCCGATGACGGAGATCTTGGTGTGCCGTTTGGTAAGGGAAGGAGGGGCAACACTACCTTGGCGTCTTTGTATACGTCTTTGGCAAAAGACTGTCTTTTAATGCTGATCCATCTTCTTTCTATTTCTTGGGCTACATAACTCTCTTTATTTTTCTCTTTATCAATATGCTTGCCTTTACTCTTTCTCCGCTTTTCCAATAGAGCTTAATTTCCATTTTACTACTATATATATATATATTTTAAAACGTAGCATTCTGAAGGCGTGGAAGGGAAAAAGACTCACGGGCACGGGCTGGACGCAGCTGAACGTCAGCCAGAAGCAGCTGGGCTTGATCTGGACTCACGGGAGGGGCATGAGGTGGAGACGCGTGGTGGAGTTGAACAAGATACTTTGGCTGGACAAGACCGTGACACGGTCTGGTTGTACGTGAGATGCGTATGGGCTGCGCAACTTGGATGGATGTGCAGGCCTGGATGCACATGGATTTGGATGCACCGATTGAATGCTGCGGGATTGGACTGACATTGGACTCGGGCTAACGCAGAGTTGGGCTTGTAAACGCAGCTGGAGACGTGCGGACAGTAGGCTGAGCAAGGGGCGGGATGCGCATGGGCTTGGATGAAGCTGGATGCGGGTCGACAGCAAGATGGGCTGGTAATTGGAGCACGGATCGGGTTGGATCGCTGGAGACGGGCTTGCTGCTTGGATGGACACGTGGATCATTGCTTGGACATGGGCTAAACGGGACATGGGCTACTTGGACGAATTAAGCTGGAAACGTGCGTAGCTGGACGGGCTGCTTGGATACGGATCGGGCTGGAGACTCGCATAGCTAAACAGGCTGGAGATGTGGGCTGGATGGGTGGATGGCTGAGCTCCGGATCACGGGCTGACGCGGGCTTGGACCCTGGACTTCACATGCGAGCTGCTGGCTAAGTGCACAAACGGGCTGGATCAAACCTGCAGCTGGGCTGGATTCTAGATGCAGGCTTGGCATGGGCTCGGGCTGGAGACGCGCTGGAGCTAGACAAGCTACTTGGACGCGGACTGGGCCAGGACGCTAGTGGGTTGGACACGCAGGCTAATTGGCAGCTGGGCTCGCGGATTGGGCTAGACGTGGGCAGACATGCGGGCTTGGACTCACGCACGTAGCTGGACGTTCTAGGGCCTTTTTTTTTTTACTTACTTATGTTACTTTTTCAAGGTATTGCCTTCCAGTATCATATCCTCCAGCATCTAATCTAACATCCAATCTTTATCCGCTGGATGACATTCTGATTCTATCATGCCAGCTGAAACTAGGATCCAAAAAAAAAAAAAGCAAGACGACAATTGTGTTGATCATCACCTCATGCGTAGTTCCAAATTTTATCATTGATGGCTCGACGACTGAAGAAACAACTATGTCTTTTTCAACCGGACAGTCATCCATGTTCTTCAAGCATGACTGAAATTTTGCACTTTGCTTTTGGATCCATCTTTTTACGGGTTTCTTCCTCCGTGGAGCTCTAGATAAGATGCTAACTTTCTTAGATAGAGCTGCAATCTCATGTCTTCCATCTAGGTCGTCGAGACATGACTCCAACTTATTTGGCATGATACCATCTTTTAGCTTATCCAGTCAACCTGCTATCTGACTTTCAGCATATTGGCAATGCATCCACCTCTTCTGGGTTTTGTGAAGCAAATGATAGGGCTTATATCCTGCACAATACCAATGATCTACCTCCATAACAGGTGGTTTGAAAGTCTTCGGCTTCTCGATCTTCTGCCAAACCCATTTTTTCGTGCAGTCCCTGAAAAAAGTGACTTGGAGCTTTGGCTCACCTTGCCCCCCATGGTGTCGATTGTTCAGCTTCACTTGTCTATCGTGCAACTTTGGTCCCAAACGTTGGAAAATGGAATTTTTCCTGTGGCTTTCCAGTGGTGGTTTCAACATGTTGAGGTTTTCACTCCTTACTGGACGCCTCGTCCTTCTTTCTTTGACTTCATGCTTACACCGAGTACAAAGCACTTTAGAATGAGATTCGGCCTTTTCGGCCGAATACTCTTTTCTAAGCTTGACATATCTCTTCCAAACTCTTCCGGATGATGTTTGTCGCATATCGCCCTAACTCTGGGTTGTGTCAAGTTTGAAATATTGGCCGAAATCATGTTCACTTCGACCGATGGGAAAGGATTACTATCCACTTCCATTATTTCTTTCCCTTTATCTAAGAACTTTAACGATCATTTGTCAATCATTGCCTGGATAGCATTCCTAAAGACCACGCAATTGATAGTCTGATGGGACCACATACCATACCATTTGCAGTATTGCTTCTTCTTCATCTCCTCAGCTGTTGGCAAGATATGGCCGTCAAGTAATTTAATTACCTTGTTGGCCAGTAGGTAGTCAAAAATCTGATCAGCCTTGGAGATGTCAAAATTGTAGACATTTTCTGGTTCAACTCGACTTTTCTTCATGTCCATGATTAGTTTAGAAGCTCTATGGTTCTTTGCCAGTATAGTCAAAGCTTTACAAACGTATGGACGAGTGGCCACCACTTCTGCTGCATTAATTTCAGCTGCTCCTTCTACACTTTCCTGGTCATCAGCTTCCATGACGTGAATTTCAATATTCGGGTCCTTGTAGTATGACCTTCTGAATGAGTTCTTCCTCTGGTACTCCTCTTTCAAGATGCCTTCATATCGAGTGGCTCGAGAGACCAACTCGAACAAGTCATGGAATTTGGTCCCCTCATACTTCTTTCGAAGCTTGTAGCTTAGTCCGCCTTGTGCTTACTTTACAAACTCCCGTTCCGTTATGTCCAGGTGACATCAAATCCTCGCCTTTTTGAATCGGGTTATAAATAACTGCACTAATTCTCCATCCATTTGTCGCAGGCTCGATAAATCAGCCATGGAAATCTCCGGCTCAATCCTGTAGAACTGCTCGTGGAACTTCTGCTCTAATTTTTGCCAGCTATGGATTGAGTTTGGCTGCAAGTTGATGTACCAGGTGAAAGCTAGACCTGTCAAAGAATTAGCAAATAATTGCAGCTTTAGGAAATCATTGGCTGCTGTTTCTTTGCATTGGATTTGAAACGACCTATGTGCTCCACGGTAGATTGTCTTTCCTCGCCAAAAAATAGGATGAAGTCAGGAAACCTAAATCCCTTGGGAAATTCGATCCTGTCAAAAGCGTCGGGGTATGGCCTCCTATAAGATGGACATCCGATCCGTTTGAATGTATGACCCATCATCTATTGGATGATGGTCTCAACGGCTTCCTGGTCTATGCCTTGGTCGTGGTTCATCTAGTTCGGTCCATTCCTCCGCGCTGAGGCGTGAAAGTCTACTTGATAGGCATGGGCATCATAGTGTCCATTCCTGTAGTTCTGTCCATAATGCTCAACATGCCCCCCGCCATGAATCTGGTTCTGAGCTGGCAGGTTTCCATATGTTGGAACATTCGCTCTCTCTCCATGTACATTGGGTACAGTCTAAAAAGCTTGTGTCAGGTGTTCTTCCCGACCATCCCTCACGGTCTGGCCTTGGTTATCAACATGCCCCCTGGCAGGAACATTGTTCCTTGCCGGTGGGGGGAATGTAATGTTAGACTTGCCGTTCAGGCATAAACCTTACATCATTTCCACTGGACCTGGCCTGAAAGGCTTGTGCCTCAGTCTTTGGCGTATTGCTATTAGGTACGGCCTAAAAGGCCTGCACCTGTTGTTCCTCCTGGCTGTTAGTCAGCCTTGCATCATTCAAGGCAGCTTGGGTTGTCTGCACTTGGTGGGGCAGCAATTCCAAGATTCCTTGCGACGTTTGCTGCTGGGTCTCCTGGTATGCTTCCATCTTTTGGGACAGCTCGCAGATCGAATCCTGAGTAGACATCTCTGTCGTGTTTGGAGTCTTGCCAGCTTCCCTTTCAATTCCATCCTCATCCAACACATTTCGACTGTTAATGTCGCCGTGGTTGTCGGATTCCTAATTCTTGTAACGAGTCTGCACCATTTCCTCAGTCAAAAAAATCAAGTCCCACCGGGCATTCCAAAAGATATGTTGGTGTAAAACACAACAAATCAGTTGTCTCAAGTGTGCTAGCGTGCCACTTCGAACCTATAACAGTCCAAAGAAAAAATAAAGTGTGCGCCAATTAATATCAAACTTAATCAAACGATTGTATTAATTACTGAGAACAAAATAATTAATGGGTTACAAATGCCTTTCAGATCAAAGGACTTTTAAGATATGTTGGTGTAAAACTCAACAATCAGTCGTCTCAAGTGTGCGAGTGTGCCACTTTGAACCTATAACAGTCCAAAGAAAAAGTAAAGTATGCGCCAATTAATATTAAACTTAATCAAACAATTGTTTTAATTACTGAGAACAAAATAATTAAAGGGTTACAAATGCCTTTCAGATCAAAGGACTTTTAATTAAAATTTTCAACTAAAACACTTGACTACTCGAAGTAAATTCTAACGAGAATAAACTAAGTAGTCTATGTTTTCTGGTGTGTGTGGATGCGCGAGTCCTTCCAAAGTTTGGTGAAGCCTCTATTTATATAGGAGAATGTAGCTTACCAACTCTTTTCGCTTCCGATGTGGGATTGATGCCAAATTTATTTTCCAAACCAAACATTTATACTTTGTAATTTTCAATGTATTTTCATCTCCAAACGATGTGGGACAAAGCTATTCCAAAATCAAGCTTAAATAAATATTAATTTTCTTAAAAATTAATATATGGTCCAAACAGTTGTAAAATTGTTAAACTAGATTATTCAAAGTGTAGTGTAGTCAATATGCTTTTCAAGTTTCAAAAATCTAAATTATTCATGATTTATTTATAACCGAGCGTTGTGAATTCCACCCAATATATTGAGGCAAAGATGAAATGGGCATCTATATGGTTTATAAAGACCTCTTGTACATGTATACTGCAGATGACCCAATAACTGGCTACGTGTATAATTACACGGTATGTTCCATAGGAGTTATAACAAAAAATTTTTATGTCTTCGGCAACATTTTCTCCGTTACATGAATGCTTCCTTAATTTACTTCAAATGTCACAAAGGTCTAACTTTGTAACACAAAAATTTCATGTAATTTGACACGTAGATTAATTATAATATATCCCAACAACTAGAAGATTAAAAGCAATCAATTAAAAAACAGAAAAAAAACAACATAATTTTAGCCATAATATCCTCATAACCCAAACATGAAATTTTAAGAACAAAACCAATCTGCCTCAATGTTGCTTTTCTTATGACCAAGAACACATCGGTGAAAACACTCTTGATTGACAGCAACGATTCCTTCAACAAGTTTAACCTCTACAATGTATGAATGCATATTTATTAATTCAACTTACATATATCAAACTTTAGGAAATAAAAATCATACTTTAACAAAATTCCATTAAACAAAAATTAAAAAGATCAAAGTTAATTAAAAAATATTATTCAAACCTCATCCATGCCAATTGAAACCATCTTCTCCTTGAGGCAAGTGTTCAACAAAGGGTAGTATCTTGCAACCTTTCCATCTAGTCTCTTTCACTTGGCTCTTCATCATCTCGAACAGTTCCGGTCCCAGAGCCGTTGCGAGTGTGATCAGAAATCAAGTGGTTCAGATTCAAAAAAACTTGTAAAAATTTTAGATTATTATATTTCTTTTTATTCAGTCTCTGTGCTCTGTTTGGTTGCTGAGAAACAGAAACGAAAAAGAAACTAGAATCTTAAAGAAAAAAGAAAATTTTTTTTTATCTAATTTAAAAAAAGAAAAAAAAAAGAATTTCTAGCTAGCTTTTTCTAATCGAGGAAAACATTGAATGCCTTATGGAAAAATACTTGTGAATTTCCACAGTAAAAAGTTTCCCCAAATTCCACATCAAATAACAAAGATTGAAAGAGAGAAAATGAAAATCCATCCGTATGGTAGGGCTATAATAGACACTTCGTGCAAGAGGGATATAAATCGATGGAAGCAAACAGTACCTTGAGCTTGACAGCAACCGCCTTTCCTCCTAGACAGAGATCTCCCTTTCTTCCCACTCTTATCGTTAAGGCGATTTACAGAGTTCCATGGCCAAAAAATTGAGTGAGAAGGCAGCGGAAAGGCTGGGCATGCTTTTCTGGGCAATGGGAGCTAGTCGTTGCCGGATATGGCCGGATTTCCAGTGAGAGGCTTAAGTTGCATGGGTTCTTTAAAGAGAGGAGAAGGACGAAAAGGGAGAGAGGGGTAGGGGGAAATAAGGAGAAGAAAAAAAAATATAGGGATTTTGATTATTTCCCAAATTTTTTAACATATTTTTAATAAATTGAAATACTAATTGTGATAACAAACTTAAAATTCCATCACAGTTATGCTAAATATATGGACGAGAAATCTTCCTTTTAATTTTTTTTTGTCAAAATGTTCAACCTCATATGAATTTTAGGTGTAATTGTGACAGAATGATTGTCACAATTAATAATATATCAAAATGCGACGGATATAACATTGTCACAAAATTATTTTGAATTTTATATTTTTTTTTGTGGAATCTGTGTCAACATTTATACTTTTCCATCACAGATAAATTCAAATAATTCAAATTTTGTTTGGCTCCAAAAAATTTATGACCATTAGTGACAGCACCTTGTGACCTGGTAAAATCTGTCACATTTAATGTACAATAAGTGATGGTCAAGCTGTTTCGGTCACTTTAGGCCCTATTTTTGTGACAGGTAAGTGAAGGTCACAAAGAAATCTGTCACAAAACCCCCATTTTTTTTTTTAGTGACACCTTTGCCTTTTTCAATTTATTATTGTCTACCATTTGTCAATCAAACAAAAAACACCCAGCCATTAACTCAACCATAAAAAACTATTAAAAAGATTTAGTTTGCATTGGCCCACATAAATCAGCATGAATTAATACAAGACACTTTGAAGCCCTCCAAGCCTTTCCAACCGAAAACGACTTTCTAGTTTTTTTCTCGAGATGCACCCTTCACATAATTCAATAAAGTCAAATTTTGGTAGACCAAGAACCATACCTTTTTCACTTAGCAACTTCAAGCCCTTGATACTCATATGCCAATACTTCAAGTCATCGTTTCCATTAGCGGTAAGAACAAAATTTCCCATGTCGGAAACTTCCAAAGGGAACATTTTGTTTTGAGTCATATTGATATTGATCATCATTTGACATGATTGCTTATCTTTAATAACACATGCACCATCATCAAATAAGATTAAATATCCACAAGCCATTAGTTGACCAACAAAATATATCCCAATTCAGGTACAAATTGAACATTATGTAAAAGCTTGACTTTACCATGACTTGTTTCGTTCCCGAACATTTCCCTTCAACTTGCATTTCTTTGGCATTCCCAAGATGCACCTTCATCTTTTGTATCTCATCAAGCTCTTTGAACATGATTTGGTTGCAAAGGAGGAGATAACCATGTTCAAAAAGCTGAGACACAAAAGATGAAGCTGCAGCAGTGATAAGGCATTCTCTAGACTCAGTTCTCATCTTGGGAGCAATTTGTGCCAACAATGACAAGGCTAAGTCGTTGTTGCTAATAGACCCTGATGATGTCAATTCAATTAATGTTACAAAGCCCCACCACTTTTGGCCTTCTCTAACCGATCATCAATGGCTTAAGCTTGAACTTGCTCTAAATTAAGGGATTAGCCTACTCATGCATTTAGTTTCGCCAACTCCCCCAAGATCTTGTGCTCGAGCCAGCATCGATCAGCCTTTAGTTTCAGATTTCGTATGTAGTTGGGATGTTTATTTAATTTGTTATGTGATGCTTTGTTGATAGTTACTGTTATAAATAAATTTTTAGATTGATCTATACCTAATTTCACATAAGGATTTAATTTAATTGTTATGACTTGTTGATGGTTATTGTTATGTGATGCTTGATTATATATATTTGTTAAGTTGCTCTTATTCTATTTTTTTTTAATATAAATTTGCGTAATCGTTTTTTATTTTATTTATTATCTTTTTATGGATGTACTTTTTCTTGGAAAATTTGGTGCATGTCTTTAGATTTAGATTTTCAAATATTTGGCCTACTGTTTCGAATATTTTTTATTAAATTATTGATCATTAACAACGGTCACTTTTAAAATTGATTGGAAAAGCGCCATCAGTAACTTTCATTCACGATGACTAATCGTTGTACTTTGGTTTCATAAATATATGAGATTTATCTTAAAAAAATAATTTTTAAATTTAAAAAAATAATATCCATTTTAAGTTTTTTATTACTTTTCTGAAAAAATAAACGTACCTTAACCAAATTTTATGTTAAAAGATTAATGTACTTTTTGAAGTTAACTTTAACAGAAATACATAAAGAGTGATTATATAATTATTCCTAGTGCTTACTGCACATGCAGTCCATAAACTGTATATTTCACCAAAAAAAAGTCCATAAACTGTATAAAAATTTAACTTTGATATCTCATAACTGAATTTTGAATGAAAAATTAATTTGAAATCAACAATGAAACAATTTGAAAAAATAAAAAATAGTTGTTCGAAAACTCAAGCTTCAGATATATTATAGTTTTTGGTGACATAATCTCTTAGTTTTATCTTTGTCGATTTTGAAAGAACTTCATTAACCAAAAACAAATAAAGTCAAGAGAACTTTTTTTATGTTGCGTATGTCTAACCAAATTAATAATATATATATATATATCTTAATATTCAACCAAATCAATAATTTAATATATATATATGCACTTAACCTTCACTCGGTCATATGTGAAGTCTTGGATTTCAATAATGCTAATCATAATTTTTTTTCAATTGATGTCAACCTCTATTAAATAAAAATTTAAAAACCCAATCCCTAAATAAATGTGGATATGAAACGTTGAAATAAGATGTTTTCATAAGAAATTACATTAGTACTTAAAAGATAAAAACAAAATGAAGTAGCCATGATATCCTCATAGCCCAAACCGGACATTTCAAGAACAAAACCATTCTACTTTTTATTTATATGCTATTAATTTTTTTCTACTTTGCTTTGATTTCTAAGAATATATCGGTCAGAACACTCTTTGACTGCAAGCATGCTTTCAACAATTTCAATCCCAACAATATATGAATGCACATTTATTAATTTCAACATAACAAAGTTAAATAAATAAATGACGACACATTTAATAAAATCCCCTAAAAAAATTAAAAATTAAGAAACATTATTCAAACCTCATCCATGCCTACAGAAACCATCTTCTCCTGAAGGTTAGCAATGTCCTTAACATTGAAGGTGTTAAGCAAAGTAATGCCAGAAATAGTGGACATGGGCTTCACTTCCAAATCATCCATTACCATATAAGTCACAACCCCTTTCACATACCCTCCCTCATCACCACCACTAGAAGAACCCCCTTTTGGTGCACCAGGGGGTGCAACATCTGACATCTCTCTTGACATTTGGCTTCTGCAATTAGGACATATGGCTCATGGTTCGTCCGAAACATAATAACTACAATTACTATGACATTTGTACATCTTTTTAGTGAGTGATCCATCGCTGGCCGGCAACAAAAGAGGGGTCACAAGCATGGATAGTGCTTTTGGATTTAGAAGATAGTCCTTGTTAAGGGTAGGTTGGAGGTAAGTGTCACTGAGCTCGTCTATGCTCTTGTAAAGCTTACCTAGACTCCCCACCATTCCAGTGTTGTTTGAGAGCAGTAGCCTAATGACTGAGCCAACAGGCATTGCAATAAGGTTGAGGAGAAAATCTACATAGTCTTTGCTATAGCTTCAGCAAACAACACCCTCTGCTCCTTTGCATCAACGAGAAGCTTCACTTTCAAACTTACGTCCTTAGCTTCTAGAGTTACCATTAATTTTCAATATGTTTGCAAATGAATTCTGTTTGAAGGGAAAAATAAGAAGAAATGAAGATCTATTATTGCAGAGATGAAGGTTTTGCAAAATCAGTCATATATATAAATAGTTACAAATTATTATGATCAAGGAATTTTAAAAAGCATAATTTTTAAAATAAAGAGCATCTTAAAATTTTAAAAAAATAAAGAGTGAAATTTTTTATCAACTCCAATGACACTCTTCATAATCACTTTTCATTTAACATTTTTCAATAAACAATTATGATTCATATTTTTTTTTCTTTTTTCATCATTTCTAAACAAAGATAGTATTAAGAACTTAAAATTTAAAATTATAATTAATATATTTAATTATAAATGTGCATATGAAATTGTAGAGCAATAAATAAAGTTTTATATAGAAAGTGAATTTGGCTTTTTACAGTTGGAGAGCCAAGCACTACAAAAAAAATTGGGGTTTTGTGGCGGAGGCAAATTCGTCACAAGGCGTAGTATATGTGACGGAATCGTCGCTAAAACCACTTTTTGTGACGGATTAGTATCCATCGCAATAGCCACGACACAAAAGGGTTTCCGTGACGGAATACTGTTCCTCGTAACAAAAAACTGCCTTTATGTGACGGCATTATTTGGTCACAAATATTAAATGAAATTTTGACATTCCGGCGAGTCACCGCCGGCCGGATTTCAGTGACGAAATTTGGTCCATCACAATATAATATCTGTGATGGTCTTGTGACGGTTGATCGTCACAGTAAACATACTGTGACGATCTAGATATCGTAACTTGTGAAAACAATGATATATTGCATTGATTTAGTGACCGAGCTGAACTGTCACAATTTCATATTTGTGACGGTTTTGTGACGGTAAACGGTCACAATAAACATACTGTGACAATCTATATACTGTCACAATATACAGATTTTTCATTTTTTTCCAGTTATATTGTTGTATTAGTTTTTATTCACTTATTTTGTTGCTCTCACATTTAATGTTAATATGGTATCTCTTCCATACAAACACATCACATTGAATATAATCAGTAAATAGTACAATTCAAATAGAATAAGTAGTCAAACAACTTTGAGAAATTCATTTAACATTAAGACATTTGATACTGAAGCATTTGTCCTATTACATGCTTCATTGAAAAAATATTAACGTTTACAAAGAAATGTCAAAAATGTATAACCTCTCTACAAATTAAATGTTTAATTTTACCACATTCTCTCAATGCTTCTACTCGACAACAATTTAAGGAAATAAAAATTCAAATAGCTAACTATGAAGTGTCGAATAACTCTACATGTACTGAAGGCCCTTGAGATTTCCTATCGCAGGTGAAAGTTTGCCATCAAGATTTAGACATGAAAGATTACTGCAAAGAGAAACTGTAGGGAGAAAAAAAATTAACATCATAATCAATAATTTAAACACAACAAAGAAACCAAAAAGCCAGAGAAGATATGTAAGATATATTAAATATATAGGAAGAGTATTCACCTTCACTTGAATGTCATTTCCACATGCCTTGAAATGCAGATATAAAAAATGACAATTTATTTGGAAAAAAAATTAAAATATTGGCATTCTTCTTCTAAAATAATTGAACTTCATAAACATGAAAAGTAATTAGTTAAATAAGGGTCCTCTTTGCAGAACAGGATAAACATATTGGCAAAAAAATATGACCAACTAAAACAAGAAATTACTGAATTTAAGCATCAAAACTCAAAATCCACTTCAAGAAATTTACCACACGCGCCTCATATTCATTCTTGTAGAACTTCAATTTGTCAGACCTCCTCCTCCAAGGATTGAACATGAAGCTCAACCTCTTTGGCACGTTGATCAGCCACATTGCCAAAATCCAGCAGTGCTTCGTGGTCGTGATCGTACAGCGAGCACTCTATCTCCCATTTGTTGCACTGACTTAAGAGATGGACGCACTCGGATGCCTCATTCTAGTTTTCCTCATTGAACTTCTTCAAAGCCAGTGCATTCATATTTGATTCAGCCTCAAAACAAATTAACAAAACCATACAAAAAATAAATAAAGTGTACAAAAAGTCAAAAAATACCAACAAAAACCACGCACACTTCATGATGAACTGAACCAAAGAAAAGGACTTATTAAAAGATGAACAACCAAATTTAACAAAGTTGAGAAGATGAGATCCTTTCCCAGGGAGTGACACTATTCTCACGTTCTTCCACGAGCTTATTTCTACTTACTACATCCTTTCCATAGTAATTATTACTGCCTTCTCTATTTTTTGCTCTCACTACTTGTGACTTATGTGCAAATGCAGTCAATTAATGTGCATTCCAAGTTAACTGGTCAAAATCTTGCTAAAAAAATTTTTGCAAACAAAGAAGGGAGGGAAAAGTTCAATAGGAACTATCTTATCTATAAAAATGATGGCAAACTCCCTCACATTTTCCCCAAGTAAATGAAAAGATGCAGGTATAAAATTTTAACATGCATAAAAGCAAAAACCAATATTTTATAAGAGCTCTCAACCCGAGATAATCTTGAAACATGGAAATTTCATATCACAGACTGCAAAGTTGCCTTGGGTAAGTCCAATAGTTGCTGCACATAATATATTCCTCTTCTGCTTAGAGTATCTTCGATAATCCTACCCTAATTCTCGAAATAGTCCTATCTAAGGAAATTCTTTCAGAAAATCCTACAGAAAATCCGGCAGAATTTCCTCTAAACATTGAACCACCCAAAAAAACAACCTTGTACTAAAACAATATATGCATATAATCACAGCACAACAGCAAACCACATACAGAAATTAATATAGTAAAGATCTCAGATCCTCATAAGTTGAGATGCACTATAACAAAATCAGAGCAGTTTCTAAGGTAATTAAAAACACCCAATTCAAATCTCACACTTACATAAAATTATTTCATAATAACTCATTAGGAATACTAACATCAAAATTACTACAGAAATCATCCAAACACAGTCTAATTTTTATACAGTTATTACATACATAACTCAAAATTGTATAATTTCTAAATACCTAAAATTGATGAGCAAATTATATACCAACACAAAGCCCACAAGGAGAGTGTTACAACGATAGTCTTACCTTGACCGGTTTCTGGCAAATCTGACCGGAAAGTGGCCGGAAGTCGCAGCCAAACTCCCAACGTTTGTAATTCCCAAACGAGGAGGATTCGAGCTAAAACGAAGCTAGAATCGGGTTCATAAGGTCCGAAATAGTGGGGAGGAACTACCCCCACGACCTTAAAGTCGCCGGATTTCGGCGATCAGAGAAAATCGGTCTCACCGGTTTTTCTCTGATTTCCAGCGAAATCTACGCTTTCACGGTGGTTGGCCGGCTGGAGGAGGTAGCCGGGCAAGTGGGCTTTCATGCCCGGGAGGTGGCGCAGCCGATCGGCGCCGGCGAAGAAGGCGGGTGCGCGGTGGCGGGAGGAGAGAGATAGAGAGCGGTCGGGGAGAGAGAGAAGGAATTGAGGGGGGGCTGCGTGTGTGCGTGCGTGGCTTCCAGACCCTTCTGGGTATTTACGAATAAGGGCAGGGGCAAAATAGTAATTTTCACCCTGCCACAGCAAAATTACCAAAATGTCCTTCACGTTATTTCAGCCATAACTTCTCGGTCTTAACTCGGAATTGAGCGTACTACTAGTCTACGAACTCGTATCAAATAGCTCTACGCAACGGTACCTTAGTCAAAGCTAACACATACCCACACAAAAAGTCAACCCCGAGCCTCTCATGGTCAAACTTGAAAATTTTTACTATATTTTCTTAGTACGGGGTGTTACACCTTGGGTCCCCACTAATCTCAAAGAATCACTAAAGACATGAAATTATAAATCAATTTCATAAACATAACCCAATTCATTCAACTACAACTCTTAACATATAAAAATCTTATAATTCTAAATACCAGAAATTAAGGAACAAGTTATATATTATTATAAAGCACTTGATATGGGTAATGCAATGGTGAGTTTACCTCACCAAAAGCCACCGGCGATGACCGGATTTCTTGCCCGAAAATGTGTGGTGGCTGCCATATTTGAAACCCACGAACCACTACAAATTAAGCGAAACTAAGGTTAGAAATGGGTTTAAATGGTCCAAGACATGTGGAAACAAGTACCTTCGTCGCCGCAAACTCACCGGAAACCGGCGATCGGTGGAGATGTAAGCCACCGATTTTCTTTCCTTTTTCCGGCGATACAGGCTGTTCCACGGATAGTCACTGGTATGAGGTGGTAGAGGAAGTCGCCTACTTCAAGTTTCGTGTTGAGGTCGGTCAGATCTGGTCGTAAAATGGGCTGTTGCCGGCGAAGAAGGGTGAGGTGCGGTGGTAAGCTGTCACGCTGGAGAAAGGAAAAAATGGGAATAAAATGGAGAGACCGGTCGAGGGAAAACAGGGGAATAAGAAGAAAAAAATAAATAAAGGGATTTTGAAAATTTCCCAAATTTTTTTAACATATTTGTAATAAATTGAAATACTAATTGTGACAACAAGCTTAAAATTCCGTCACAGTTATACTAAATGTAAGGGAGGGAAATTTCCCTCCAAAATTTTCCAGTCAAAATCTAAACCTTTATTTGAATTTTAAGTGTAATTGTGATAGAATGACTGTCACAATTAACAAAATATCCAAATGTGACGAATATAACACTGTCACAGAATCATTATAAATTTTATATTATTTTTTTTTCATGGAATCTGTGACGAAATTTGTATTTCCATCACAAATGAACTCAAAAAATTTAAAAAAAATTTCCTGCCCAGGGATTTAGCCCCACTATTCATGTTAATTTGTGACGGGCAAAAATGCGTGACATTTACCCTAAAATAAATTAAAAATTGTGACGGCCGTTGATAAGTCCGACACTATAAACACCTTTATGTGACGGGCAATTTACCGTCACAAGGATTTCCGTCACAAAAGCCCCGTTTTTTTTGTAGTGAAGGTCTGCTTTTTATTTTAATTTGTTATTTTGAATAGTCCATTGGAGCTATGAAAAATAGTTATAGCTCTTTAAAATAAAGATGGAAATTTTAAAAAGCCAATTAAAGATGCTCTCATGGATGGATATCTGAAAAGCTAAATGGATATTTGCATGCACGCGTCCATGTTGGAAATTACAAACTTTTAATATTCGAGGTGCATGCCTTAATGTATCAAATGATCAACGGTACATGGTATATATAAATGCTATAGGTAGAGGTAATAATTAAAGATTAATTATTATCCTCTTCACATTTAAGCTTCATGTAATTAGCTTTTGAGGATAATTTGAAAATGACAACTTAGCTATTAACAAATTAATAAAAGGTAATGATTCATCAGTCATGTATTATTTCATAGCAAATAACAAATAAAAAGGTTCCTTCAAAAACAAATAAACAAATAAAAAGGTCAAGACTTATCATTTAATTAATTTATTTATTTTTAAAAAAATTTACGCTGGTACTCATTCATACATTTAGGCAGTGCTGCTCGATCTGTGTTTCTAGTTATTCTAGAGAATTCTTTCCCGTTTTCTACCAATTTTTTTTTTTAATATTGGCCGAATACCAAAAAATGAAAAATGTAATTGAAGTAAATTCAATAGGATGTGAATGTTTTTTTTTTTTCGTTTTTAAAAGCTAAATGTTAATTGCACTGGTACTTTAGTTGCAATTTTCATTTTGGGCAGAAGCGTTCTTTTCTATTTCTTCCAATGGGTGGTCGATAGCTATATATGTGTTAAAATGGTGGCAATTTTGCCACACCTGCATGCATATCTAAGCCAACATGTATGTGTGTTTGAGCTTCGAATAAGTTCAATAAAACACATTTGCTGAAGCAAAGAATTGCCAAGGTAATGGCGAAGCAAAGAAATGCCAAGGCATCAGCAAAGCTAAGAAATGCCGAGGCAACGTCCGTGACAAGAAGGCTTAGCAAAGTCCAAGGATAGGTGTCCGAAAGTAAGATGCTGAAGATGAAGTCCAAGGCTGAGACCGAAGTGTCCCAGTATAAAATGTCTGAGGCTGAGACTGAAGTGTTCAATGATGAAATGTCCGAGGGAAATGTTCATGACTGAGAAGTCTTTCCCTCAAAATACTCACTGGGACGCCTCTGCCAACTCTCACACTTGGAAGTTTATGTCTGGTCAAATCCTCATAGGTAAGGCAGAAGCATGCAGCAAACGAAAGCTCAAACAAGCAAATACTCTTATAAAATGTGAGATAATAGGTAGGATGACATTATCGAGATGCATGTAAAATGTAATTGTGTTTTAGTTAAATATAATGTTTCTATAAGTACATGAATGAAATGCTGAGATTTTTACAAAACAAAATATATCTTCTTCCTCAAGCAAAACCAATCAAAGCAAAACTAGAGAGTTACTAACATTTCTTTCTGAGAATATTTCAGCCAAATAAAAAAAATAAAAAAAAAACCCAATAAATTTGTTGGAGGAGCTGAAGGACCAACGGATTGTGGAAAAAGTTCTGGTGAGTCTACCACAAAAGTTCGAGTCAAGATATCCTCTCTTAAAAAGTCTAAGACTTTGAGTGAGATAAGTCTTTCGGAAGTGATAAATTCCCTCCAAGCTATTCAGAAAAAGAGACAAAAAAGAAAGGAAGAGTCTCTGGAGAACGCTTATTACTCTAGACAATGAAACAGACAACAAGTTCAACAACAAAGACAATCGAGGCAAAATAGTCTAAAGTTTATGACAAATATTTTGAGAGTGGAACCCAACTGAGCACAATTAAGAGGAAACTTTCCACCATGCCCTTATTGCAGGAAGCTCAGAAATCCTCTAGCAAGTTGTTACTGGAGACCTGATGCGGATGTATAAGATGCCATCAGGCTGGTCATGTGGAATGGGTGTGCTGACAACTGTTCGAGCCAGACAAAATGTTTGACCTAACTTTCCAACACAAAGGAATCTAAGGCAAGGCAGTCCGAGACAACAAGCTAATGTTGTCAATGAAGAAACGGATGACCAAGAGGTTGAGAACCTCTTTGTTGCTACATGCCTAGGCGCATCCGAGGGAGAGTTAGACTGGTTGGTTAACAGTTGTTGTTCTAACCACATGTCTTACAATGAAGGATGGTTCAAGAATATGGATAAAAATTCCGAACCAAGGTGAATATCGGAAATGGAAGCTACATGGATGTGGACGAAAGAGGAGATGTAGTCATGCATACGTCAAGAGGTAACAAAATCATACAGAATGTCCTTTACATTTCTTCTTTATGTGAGAATCTATTAAGCATAGGACAATTGCTAGAGAAGAACTATACACTTACATTCTCAGACAATACATGCTCAATAATGACTCAAATAAAAATGAAGTATTTAATGTAGCTATGAAGAACAAAAGCTTCATAATTGACTTAGACCAAGCCTTGAGTACCAAAGTTGAAAATTTATCTAAGCTTTAGCATAAAAGGCTCGAACACTCTAGCTATCAGGCTATGAAAAGAACATATGCCGTAGTTAAGGACATGCCTCAGGTGAGTGAAGAAGAAGGAATGTGTGATGTATGTCAGTAAGGAAAACAAACAAAACTCCCATTTCTGAAGGTCAGCCTCGAAAGAGCAAAGACCAAGTTAGAGCTGATTCACTCAGACATTTGTGGTCCAATGAGTATACCCTATCTACATGGAAGTAGATACTTCCTTACTTTTATAGATGATTATTCACGAATGTGTTGGGTATACTTTCTAGCTTAAAAATCATAAGTGTTCGAGAGGTTTGATGAATTCAAGAAGCTGGTGGAGAATCAATCTAGATGTACGCTGAAAAGTGTAAGGTTGGACAATGGAGGAAAATACATTGATCATAGCTTGAAGCAAATATGCAAGGACAGAGGCATTATACATCAATTCATTACACCATACACACTACAACAAAATGGTGTGTCCGAGAAAATAAACCATATTATCATGGAGATGGTTCAGTGCTTTCTCTTTGACAGGAAGATACTAAAGAAGTTTTGGGCTGAGGCAGTCAATACCTTAACCTACATCCAAAACCGTATCTATTCCAAGACCTTCAGAGACAAGACTTTATTTGAGCTTTGGCATGGATACATGCCCTCTTTGGAGCACTTGAAGGTCTTCTGTAGCGTATGTTATCTTCATGTGCCTAAAAAGAAGATAGATAAATTAGACAAAAAGGGTCAGGTAAGTGTCTTGGTCGGATATAGTAAAGTGACCAACGGTTTTTGAGTATACAACATTGAGACTCAAAAACTTCTTGTAAGCTGAGATGTGAAGTTTGATGAAGAGATGATATGGGATTGGAGTAAGGAAGAGTATGCCTAAGTGGATATGATGATGTCCTAGAAAGCAACAACAATAATAATGATGATGATGATGCCAGAACCAACAATGATGTCCGAGACATCTATCATGAGAACATTGTTCGAGACTCTGACGATGTCCAAGAGATGACCATCGGCTCAAACCTCGACATATGAGATGGATAAAGGGAGACCTAACCCTTAAATGAAATATATGAGAGGTGCAGTGTTTCCTTCAGTGATTTGATGAGAGTCGAAGAAGCCTTTAAAAAAAAAAGAAAGGAGAGATGCAATGAAGTTTGAAATGGAGATGATAGAAAAGAATGTCATGTGGAGCCTGGTAACCAAACCAACAAAAGAGCATGTTATAAAAGTCAAATGGATATTCAGAACCAAGTATAATCCAGATAGCTCCATCAATAAACATAAAGCTAGATTGGTAGTGAAAGGGAATGCTCGGCAAGCTGTTGTTGACCATGGGGAAACTTGTGCCCCTATTGCAAAAAGGAAACTATCTGACACATTCTTGAAATTTCAGCATGCAATCAATGGAAGTTCTTCCATTTTGATGTGAAGTTGACATTTTTTTAATGGGGTGCTGAAGGAAGAAGTGTATGTCCAACAACTCGAGGGGTTCATAGTCAAAGGAAGTGAAGATAAAGTCTATAAGCTTCACAAGGCTTTATACGGACTAAAGCAAGTTCCCAACGCTTGGTACATATGAATTGATGGTTACTTGCTGAAGCAAAGATTCATGAAGAGTCCAAATGATCCGATCCTATATGTGAAAAACCGAGGAAGCATAGTGGTGGTCTCTCTCTCTCTCTCTCTCTCTCTCTATGTGGATGATCTATTAGTGACCGAAGGAGACTTAGAAGAGATTGAGAAGTTTATAGTTAACCTTGAAGATCAATTTGAAATGTCAAGCTTGGGAGAGGTGAATTGATGCGTGTTGTAAACACCAAAATTAATTACTGAATTTAAACACTACCATAGTAGCAATAAGTTCAGGTCGATTTAACAGAGACTGATAATCAAACTCAATCTATTCCAATTAAAGTAAAATTAAAAAGACAAAAAGGGAAATTTTATGTTGGGAAGTTCAATTATTAAAGCAAACAAATTAATAAATATTGAAAATAACATTTGGAGAAAACCTTGGGTTAGAGTATCTTCAATTACTAAAGAACATGTGATCATAGACAAAAATATATCCAAAAATAATCATTAAAAAAATATATCTTCAATTCTTTGCTTCACCGTTTCAATGTTGGATTGAATAAAATAGTACAGCCAATTTTATTCTAACTCTCACAATTAATTAATTTAAATATGATCGTAAATTAATCTTAATTCTGAAATATCTAAATCAACGTGATCTAAATCAAATCAGAATAGCATTAAGAACAATAGCAACCAACAATAAACAAGTCCTACAAACATTGTAAAACTTTAATCTGTTATGCATTCTCCTAAGAAATTAAAAAAAGCTTAGCATGCAATTATTAAAATCAAAGTGCTACTAAACATAGAATATTCAATACGATTGAATTCCTAATTAGCAAATACCCAATCTACAAATAATTATAACAGATCCAAATTATAATCAAAAGAGAATTCAATAATAAACAAATAAATTGGAAGAACACAAATTGAATAATTAAAATTGAATTAAAACTTATAAACCAAGTCTTACAACTTATACTTTAGCAATGAACAATACTCTTACCCAAGAGAGAAATTTAGCTACTCATAGTTGTTAGAAATCTCAATTTTTTGTTGTTTTTGCTCTCAAAACGGCTATCCCCCTTTACAAAAATGATAAAACTTATCTATACTAAAACCTAGGTCTAAAAAGTCACCAAAATATGCCTAAACGCTCAAATTCGCGCCTGGCCAGGCGCGTAGGCATTGCATCTGGGCTGCACTGCCTTGCTGCCAACGTTCATTTAATTACAGTTTTGCCACTGCTTCTTTAGTTTTTCTATTTGATTATAATTTTGCCACTGTTTCTTTATTTTTCATCCCTTTAAGCTCAAATCCACCTAAAACATAGAAAAATATAAATTAATCCATTTTAAGTGAATAAACATGCTCAAATCAAGTATTAAAGTATATAAAATATATATAAATTGCATCCCATCATGAACTATTTCCTCTAGGTAGAGGTTACACAAAATGTCTGAGGCATCTTCATCTCTCAAGAAAAATATATCAATGACATGCTAAAGAAGTTTGACATGGACATATGCAATGCCAAGACAATGTCGATGAACCAAAGAGAAAATTTATCAAAGAAGATGGCACTCTACCTTTAGGAGTTTTATCGAAAGTTTACTTTATGTTTGTTCATCTAAACCAGCTATTATGTATGCTGTGTGTGTCTTATCTCAATATATGCAAGCCCCTTCATAAGCTCACTATGAAGGAGCCAAGAAAATTCCAAGGTATCTAAGAAGAACTAGCCACTATGGAATGTGGTATGAAAGCAATGTCCTAGGCTTTCTCCATGGCTTCTACTATAGTGATTGGGCCGGAAGCATGGATGATATGAATAGTACCTCAGGGTACATGTTTACACTTGGGAGTGGTCCATTCTTATGGAACTCCAAGAAGCAAAGCATTACTGCTCAAAGCATAGCCAAGGCAGAGGAAATTGATGAAGGACTTAGGTGATGAGCAAGGAGGAGCAATTATCCTCAAATGTGGTAATACTTCAGCAATATCGATTGCACAAAATCATGTTCAACATTGAAGGATGAAGCACATACCAATAAAATACCATTCGCTGAGGGAGTTCGAGGCAAATGAAGAAGTAAAGATGGAATATGTCTAATCGAAAGACAACGTAGCTGATATTTTTATTAAGCCTCTTCCAAAGAACAAGTTTGAAGCATTCAGAGATCTACTCAATGTCTCAGGAAAAATTCCCAAGGAGGAGTGTTAAAAGGGTGGCAATTTTGCCACACTTTCATGCATGTCTGAGGCAACATGCATGCCTGAGGCAACATGCATGCATGTTTAAGCCTTGAATAAGTCTGATATAACAAATCTATCTTAAGCAAAGAATTGTCGAGGAAACGGCGAAGCAAAGAAATTCCGAGGCATTGGCGAAGCTAAGGAATGCCAAGGACACGTTGGAGACAAAAAAGAGATAAGAAATGCTAAGGCAAAGTCCGAGACCAGGTCAAGATAAAAATTCTGAGGAAACGTCCGAGACAAAAAAGCTAAGTAAAGTCTGAGGATAGGTGTCCGAAAGTAAGATGTTGAATATGAAATCTGAGACTGATACCGAAGCGTCTCAGTATAAAATGTTTGAGGTTGAGACTCAAGTGTCTAATGATGAAATGTCTGTGGAAAATGTTCATGACTGATAAGTCTTTCCCTCAAAATACTCGCGGAACATCTGATGCTTCTGCCAACGCTCATACTCGGAAGTTTATGTCTGGTCAAATTATCATGGGTAAGGTAAAAGCCTACAGCAGATGGATGCTCAAACAAGCAAATATTCTAAGGAAATGTGAGATAGTCGGTAAGATGACATTATCAAGATGGATGTAAAATATAATTGTGTTTGAGCTAAATGTAATGTCTCTATAAATACATGAATCAAATGCTCACATTTTTATACAACAAAATATATATTCTCCCTTAATCTTCTTTCTCAAGCTAAACCAAAGCAAAGCAAAACCAGAGAGTTACTAACCTTTCTCTTAGAGAATATCTCAGCCAAACATACAAAAACCCAACAATATGTAATTACACAATGATAATGTAGTATGCCTATTGTGGATACTATTTTACATCCGAAGGGTTGTCTCGGATGTGTTCAGAGTTGTTCTGAGGGTGAGTCCTAGGCGTATTCCATAGTACACTCAGAGGTTAATACTTTTGAGATAATGAAGACACTAAAACATCCGAGGGAGTGAAGACACTAAACCTTTCGAGGAAGTGATTAAGG
The DNA here is from genome assembly GCA_003254975.1 of Ochetophila trinervis. Lineage (NCBI taxonomy): Eukaryota > Viridiplantae > Streptophyta > Magnoliopsida > Rosales > Rhamnaceae > Ochetophila > Ochetophila trinervis. The sequence goes on from QANX01006110.1 coordinate 42,567, forward strand.
TTTTGGACATTAGTAGTTACTCTGAAGTTCTAAGCGTACCAGGTGGCTCAAAAGTCTAAGCCATAAAGGGATGAATAAGGTTTCTGAGCAACGGGTGAAGCCAAGAAAGGCCGAGACAACAATGTCCGAGATATATGTCCAAGACAAGAAAGGCTGAGCAAAGTCCGAAGCTAAAAAATGTAAATGGTTGAGGACAACACGTCTGAGGATCATATGTCCGAAAGTAAGAAGTGTCTGCTTTGACTAAAGAGTCTCAGTATAAAATATCTGAGGCATCCTGAAAACGTGACTACGAAGTTCAAACACCACTTCCGAAGCATTCAAATACTTACTGAAAGGAGGTGAAACGTCAACTGTAACCATTCCAAGCTCAATTAATTCTCAATAAATCTTCAGAATTAATCATCATTAATAGCATTCATTAGACAATTATAAGTTTGTAAAGGCATGAGTCACTGAGAGTATAAGTAAGAGTTGAGACCTGAAAGGGAGAGGTATTCTGCATGACACAAAAACTATTGGAAAATAAGAATTACTCTTTAAATTACATTCTCCTCTTTGTTTGAATTACTCAATACATGTGATTTTGCACCACTACAGTTTGCCATGCCAGGAAAGGGTTTATTTGCATAAATTTCAGAGCACAAATAAACTAATAAGAGAAAACTTCACGGATGTTTTAACTGGTAGTAGTGGAAAACCCAGCATATCAAACCTAAACCTAAAAGATTGCAACATCTCGAAGCTGACCCTAGAAGAGCAACTAATGGAGACGAATTCACCATGACAGACATGCAAAACAAGATAAACTCCTTCATGGAACAAACTGGGGAGTTCAACTAGAAATCAATCCAACGCCTCTTTGAGAGCCCAATGTCAAGGAACTAGAGGCACGGCCTCTTAGTCCTCGTCATCCCTGCTGTCCTGGAGCACAGTCATGCACAGAGGGGTCACAATGCAACTAAAGGCGTCGCTGTGGGACCTAAGGTTGCAAATCCTAGAAGATGGTGGAATCGGGAAAGGTGTGGGCTCAAAGTCATACGACTCTAACTAGTACACCATACTAGATTTGAAGCCTAGCAGAAGTACCACAAAAAAGGGGGAAGATTCCGAATATAAGGCATCATCACGGCCTCGGAATCCTCCCAAAAAAGCCTATCGCAAAGGTACGCATGAGGAGAGCTCTCAGTTAGACAATGAAATAAAAGGTTGGTCCAACAAGAACTGAAGAGGCAGAGGCACTCGTCCAGTGCAAGTTATGAAGAAATCTATATCAAGATTACGACACCTTTCACCAGGCGAATAGAAAAGGGTTGACCCACATATCCGACTATCATTTTTTGAGCTTAGAACTCTACCACATCACTGCAGACCTAAAGGATCACATCTTGCACTATCACAATGCGATGGTGCCACTCAGAATACCCGAGGACAATAGAGAGGCTATGATGTGTAAAATGTTCAGAAATAGCCTGAAAAGGCCTACGCTAATCTAGTATTTTGGGATGAAGCCAAGGTCCATCAAATTTTTTGGAGACCTGTCCAAAAAATTTTAGAGGTAGTTTGCCCTTAGCATGAAGGCTAAAAAGGAACCGAATCACTTTTTTTCTATGGTTCAACATAGAGTTAAAACCTTGAGGTCCTACACTTAGTGATTCAACAAGGAGATGCTCGAGGTGATAAACGACCATGACTTGGTGGCAATACAGGCATTCCAAAGAGTTCTGGTCAACGGGATCCTATTTGATGACTCATTGATCATGAGAATGCCGACAAAAATGGTCGATGTCTTGAGCCAAGCGTCTGAATTGATGAATTTGGAGGACGATAGAAGGATGTCAGCAAGAGATAGGCCAAAGGAACGATCATACCGGTATAGGGACACACAAAGAGAAGTGTCAGCAGTAGAGATGCCCGAGGGTCAGAACCGCTAGGATAACAAACCTCAACCACGAGCATCAGTTCCCGTGAATTGACGGCTCACCCTGAGGTTTGTTCATGGGAGAAACAAAGTGCCCGACCCTTTCAAGCATTATGGGATTAGGTTATCCACCACTTAACTAGTTGGGCATCTGAAATATCAGAAAGACATGGGATGGCCATTTAGAATGCAGGGCGACCCACTCGATAGAGACAATTCTAAATATTGCACTTTCCACGGCGACTACCGTCACCTTACTGAGGATCGCAGACATTTAATGTGAGAAATGAATAAGCTCATTAGAGATGGGAACCTGAGAAAATTTATCTTGGATGGAGGACAAGGCCCTTCGGATCAGAAAAGGAAAAAGGGAGATCCAAGGTCAAGCATCAACAATCATCAGCTGGAAGAAGAGGCTATGGACTGTTTGGTAAACACAATCCACGAAGGATTTGCCAGTGGGGCGAGACATTGGTAGCCAGGAGAAGGCATTTGCAGGCAGCCTGGGTAGCAACTGGTCTTTTGACTAAACCATCATGAGTCACCCCAATATTACGTTTACCAATCAGGACGCTCAAGGTCTGCACTTCCTTCCTAATGATGCCCTCATTATAAAGCTAACTATAAGTTGGTACTTCGTCAAGAGGATTCTAGTTGATATTGGCTGCTCGATAGATATAATCTCCTTGTCTACAATGAGGCAGATGAAGTTTGATGAAGGGTAGATCGAGAAGGTCACCCTCAATTTAGTTGCCTTCAACAAAGAGCTAAATGTCGTCATTGGAAGAGTTGTCACTGTATCAATCCAAGAAAAAATTTATATTCAACAATGATGGTGGTTGATACAGAATCGGCTTACAATGTGATCATCAGACGGTCGTGGCTAAACGAGATAAGGATAGTTATCTCAAATTCCCAGCTGAACTTTAAATTCCCAAATGGAAATAGAGTGGAAGTGATCAAGAGCAAGCAAAAGGTAGCTCGGTCCTACTATGTTGAGGCAACCAAGGAGATGTTCACTACCTCATAGCAATTAAAGATCCTTGGGGTCCCTATGGTGGAATTCAGTTACGATGACGAGGATCAAATTGAGAAGGTGTCAGTTGACCCCGACCGCCTAGATCGGATAGTAAGGATTGAAACTTGCTTATCAGTTGAAACTAGGGAAATGCTCATTGATTTTCTGAATGAGAGATGGCATTGCTTCGCTTAGGATGCAAGCGATATGCTAGGGATCGATCGAGAAGTGATCACCCACAAGCTAAATGTAGACCCCTCGTTCAAACCAGTCAGACAAAAGAGAAGACGCTTCACTTCAGAGAGGAACCAAGCTATAAATGAAGAAGTAGATAAACTTTACGATAACGGTATGGTTAGGGAAGTTTAGTATCTCGACTAGTTGGGAAACTACATGGTAGTAAATAAGAAGAATGGAAAAAATAGGGTATGTATTGATTTCACAAACCTAAACAAAGCTTGCCTAAAAGACAATTTCCCACTACCCATGATTGACTTACTGGTGGACGCCGCTACGAGCCATGAGATGGTGAGCTTCCTTGATGCTTTCTCTGGGTATAACCAAATCTTAATGCACCCTAGAGGACTAGGAAAAAACCGCCTTCATGATCGAAAGAGGAATCTATTGCTACAAGGTAATGCCTTTCGGCTTGAAGAACACTTGAGCTAGTTACCAACATTTGGTAAACATAATGTTCAAAGATCAGCTCAGAAAAAGAATAGAAATTTACATCGATAATATGATGGTAAAGTTGGAAAAGGTCGAAGATCAGCTCAACCACCTAAGACAGACTTTTGAGTTGCTAGAAAAGTATAACATGAAGTTGAACCAGACTAAATACACCTTCGGGGTATCATCAAGAAAGTTTCTTAAGCACATAGTTACTCAAAGGGGAATAGAGGAAACTCAGCCTAAATCAGAGCCGTAATAGATATGCCCTCGCCTAGAAGTTAGAAGGATGTACAAAGGCTTAACAGCAAAGTGGTGGCTCTAAGCAAATTCATATCAAGTCTTGGGATAAATGCCACGAATTCTTCAGGATTCTCAAGGGAAAGACCATTATCGATTAGACCGAGAAGTGCAAGAAGGCATTCCAAGACTTGAAGAAGTATCTTGATTCACCCCCTCTATTAGTGAAACCATAACCCGGGGATATCATGCAATTATATTTTCCTATTTCGGACTAAGATGTGAGTGCAGTACTAGTAAAGTCCTAAGGTAAAGAGCAGAAGCTGATCTTCTACGACAATAAAGTTCTCTTAAGTTCTGAGACTCAGCACTCCAACTTGGAGAAGTTAGCCTATGCTCTCATAGTGTCAGCTTGAAAACTCAGACCTTACTTTGAAAGCCACACTATTGAAGTAGTCACAGCTTTCCCTTTCTAGACCATTCTCCATAAGCCGGACTTGGCAAGACGAATGGCCCCATGGGCCACCGAACTAGGTGCCTTCGATGTAAAGTATACTTGATATATATTGTTTTGCTAATTAGTCACACTATCTAAGAGAATTTCTTAAAGTAAGAAACTTTAAGATTCAGGGATATAATTTAAGATCTAGGGTTTGCTGCAGATGCATGGAATTTTGTAATTCCAAAGTTATAACATGTACACTTGTGTTTTGTAATAAATTTGTATTTTCTTTTCTTTTCTTTTTTTTTTTGCTTTAGCCCCCATTTGTTTTTTTTCCTTGTGAACCAATTAATTAGTTCCACCGCTTGTCATGACTACCTAATTATCAGTTATCATCACTACACCAAAATTGTGCATCCACGACACACACAAAAATTGTGTCGCCCAAAAATAATAAACGATATAAAGTTATTGTGTTGCCTTTATTGTAACCAAAAGATGACAAAGTCTTGTGTTTCTAAATAATTACGCTCCAAACAACATTAGCGATGCATATGGGTCTCATGTTGCTAAATAAATATGTGCCAAAAATCATTAGCGACACATGTGGATACTGTGTCGAAAAAATAGTGCGTGAAAAACAAAATCAGCAACATAAGAAGAAATAATGTCGCAAATAGTGCATGAAATATACATGTATAAGATACATGAAATAATATGGGAGATTATTTCCTTTCAGTAGGTATACATGCTGAAGATAATGGACTAATAAAATATTGACTTTTATTATTTGAAGAAAATATTAATTAGCACGTGCACACTCACAAATAAAAGCATCTCTAATAGAGAATGTGGATACTGTGTTTATGGCATAGAAATAGAGATTGTTTAAATTTATGTGACATAAATGCACATTCAATTCAAAAATTATTTTCTAATGGTAATGTGCACAAATATTATTTAGGACTATTAATTAATTATATATTTTATTAAGTATTTTTTGTTTTTGAACAAATTAGATTTTTAAAGAAAATTCTACTTTTTTGAAAAGTTTACAATGTCTGACAGAGCTTTCAAAAGTAAACAATTACATTGACAATATCAAAGCCACGTCAGTTCGACATTCATTATAGACATTACCATTGGAGCACATTTTTTCAAAACAATATATATGTATATATATATTTGCTTATATGGCATGTTAATTTTAATAATTCATATTCCATTAGAAATGTTCTAAACCACTCAAACTTGGATACAGTTCACTCACACACTTTGTACTCTTCTCCATTGATAGTAGAGGTGTAAAGTGGGCCGTGCTAGCCTAGTCCATTTAAAGGCCTGTCTATTCATGCTTATACCATGCTTGTGCTAGTTCATTTTTTTTGTCGTGTTCATGCTGGCCCATTTAGTTTTCGTATCGTGCCACGTCTGCTATGGACCTAAGCACTTATATGCTTGTGTTGTGTTTGTGCTAAGTACATGCCATGCTCGTGTCAGACATGGAATGTGTTGAGGTTCGTGCCAATTATATTTTATATTTTTTATAATATAAATTATATAGCTGAATAAAAATTATTGAAAATAAATATTAAAAATAAATTAAATTAACAATTAAATAATATATTTTATTTTTTAATTGGTAGATAACACAGTGAGTATTTACAACTAAAAATATAAATATAAAAATTATTAATTGTTTTATTTTATATATAAGTAATAAATCTATGTATCCTAACAAACTTAAACATTAGTGACTTTCAAAATTCTTTTCCTTTAAGATAACAAATTGAATGTTAGTAACTAGGAAAAAAAAATTTAATTTTTTTTAAAATTTAACTCATGGTCCTGATATAAACTATAAAATACTATTAAGATAGTGACAAACTGACAAATATGCATACTTATATGATTAAATTACATAATTTACTATATTTTAAAAAAATTGAAATAATTTTAATAAATTTATCCGTTTCATGTGAAGATTTTAATAAAGTAATTTTATAGAGTTTATTATTGTAAAACAAGTCTTTATATAATATATTTTATATGATAAATTATTTATTATTGTACGGCTTGTTATGTGTTTGTGTCGTGTCTGGCCTATCACGTGCTTAGCATGTATCATGCTTTTGTCATGCTTGATATGCCATGTGTATATGCCGTACTTGACCTATAACATGTTTGTATCGTGTCTGGTCCATTATAAACTCGTGTCATGCCAAACAAGGTTAATTACGTTCTTTGTACTCAACATGACACAGTTTGTAATGTGTTGTACTAGTACTGTGTCCAATTTTAACTTGCTACGTTCGTGTCATGCTCATATGGCCCGATCCATTTTTACACCACTAATTGATAGTGATACATTCACATTCTCACTTTTCACATTATATTTAGTCTCTGTTATTAAGTTGCACACACGTAGCAAAATAAAAATATTATTACCTATTTATTCAATCAATGTCACGGAGCCACACCACTTTTGGCCTTCTTTAACCGATCATCAATGGGTCAAGCTTGAGCTTGCTCTAAAGGAATTAGCCCAAGATCTTTTTTTAGAAGTAGTTAGGATGTTTGTTTTAATTTGTTGTGTGATGTTGTCGTACATTGGTTTCATAGACAACAACTAGCAGTCGTGCCTTATTTTCATACCTGTAATATGCACTACACCGAATCAATTTTTTCCATGACAATTTTCAAACAATTTTTAAATGGATATTAACATACAAGTAATTTTTCTATTGAAATAATAACAATTATGTGATTTTCCGCTCTGTAATGTCCTGCTGTTCCTGGCTCTGCTTTTGTGACTGCTGCTCAGAGTTTGAATGTTATTGATTGGCTTGTTTAAGCTAGTTTTGTTGTTTCTGTTGTAGACTTGCTAATGTGGCTTGAGAGTTTGCTGAAACGGTGCGTGATAGTACCCACACTGCACAAGTCTTGTCTGCATGACTTAATCACTCTGATTAAGTCTCTAAGCAATCAACATCTATATAATTAACAATTCCACAATTCAAACTTCTAAATGTTAGAAATTTTAATAAAAAATTCAGCAAAATTTGGTATGTATTTATAATATTCTCCAAATTATTTACATGTACATGCATGTCCAAAACAAAAATTCTACAACATTCCAGTTCACCATCTCTACCATAATTCAGTAAACTCACAGCAATATATATCCATATACATAATCTCCATAATATAATTATAAAATTTGTATTACAAAATATGTTTCTATAAAACTACCATTTAATATACAACTAGACAGGAACCTAGTACAATCTAATTTTACTACTACTATCTCTAACTTGCTGCTCCGGCGTTTACTAATAATAGTAGCAAAGCTAAGAATCCAAGAACCTACCTGAAATATTTTTAGAATTTAAAAGTGGAGTGAGTATTTGCATACTCAATGTGTAGAAACTAAATAGGAAAATAATATTTTCTTCTATACATAATATATATAAAAATTTGTTTTACACATGCAATCTCTTTTCAAAGTAATTCATCTTCCAAATTTCAAAATATTCATATATTTATATATATATTTAACATAATTAATATATTTGTTTATGTCAAAATGTCTTGAAATATTAAAATAGTACACACAATCAATGCAACAAAATATATGAAGGACATTCAGTGAAAAGCCACAGAACTTATATATAAGAACACATCATATATATATATATATATATATATATACCGGGCGGGTAAGCTAATCATTAAATCCTCTGTGAAAAGCCACAAGCATATATGTGAACAAATCATCATATACCGAGTGGGTAATAACTATTTCTATAAAAACCATCGTCCCTTCATATATTCACACACATGTATGCACTTCATAATCACAGCTTGGCGGCATAACCCATCGCACAAACATAAATAATCTAGTGGCATAACCCATCATCTAATCACTTTGCGGCATAAACCATCGCCCAAGTATAAATAATCTCCCTAGTTGGCGGCATATTCCATCGCCCAAGTATTCACCACTCATATCCAATGTCAACCTCCCTAATCGGCGGTATAATCATCCTCCAAATAGTCACCAACCTTGTTAAACCTTACTCGGCGGCATACTCATCACCCAAGTAGTCACCAACATACATATCATGCTTTATGAATTCACACAAAATAATCACATTTATAAAATATTTACTTTAAATTCATAATTAAAGCATTCTTTTAAACACATGTATAAATATGTATGTATTTATTCCAAAGGAAATAACAAAGTAATAAATATATATATCAACCTATATATATATAGTTGTAAAACTTATTTAATCACAAAATATATTTTTTAACCATATAATCTTTGAATATATTACAAAACCATAAAATATATGTATATACTCATGCATTTACATATATATATATATATATATTTATATATATGTGTTCTTACTCACAGAAACGTCGTGTTGACGTCTATCCACAGTTCGTTGCTCTTCGTTGTTCGACCGGAGTAGTTCCTTACTCTAGTAATACAATAAAATAATATTACAAAATATTTCATTACCATAATGTAAAGTAAAACCCCCTTTTTATTTCATATTTTCATACTTATGCAATCTTTCTCCTAATAACATAGGTTTATTAATTATATTTTTACCCAAATGATTTTTAGAGGTTAATACCTAAATTTTTATTTTTAACTTTCATCACAATTAAATTATCAACTAAATTTATATCATCATCCACTTAAATTTTCCAATTAAAATTACTAACTCTCAACCAAATATAAAATCAACCTTCACAATTCCTCTATATCTCTTAATTATAACTTATTACATTAACTACAATCATAATTCCTAATATATCACCATAATTTCATCAAAACACATTCCAAAAATTCACAATTTCACTAATTTTTCATTAGCCAACTCTATACTACAATGGCTTATCATTATACAATGTAATTTAGCATAGAAAACATGATTTATCTTCAATTGGAGCCAAAATTTCACAATTTCTCCAGAAATTCGAAATTCTCTTTTGTAACCTTTTTGTCAAATCTCTAACCTATCTCACTAATCTTCAATTCCAACACTTGAGTTTTATAAAAGAGTGAGAAATGAAGCTTTTGGTACAAAGATTCTAACAAGAGGTGGCCGAAATCTCTTAATTTCTGATGAGAAAGAAATTCGGTTAAACTCTCAAAACTCACACCTAGAGTGGCTTTTGGTTAAAACAGACATTACCAAAGTATTTAAAAGGCCCTAAAACTTATGGGGAACTTATTTCTATAGTTGATTTGGAAGAGATTGAAGAAGAATGAAATTATTTTCTCTCAAAAGCTTGGCCAGCTCAACAATGGAGGAAAGAAATGTGCAGTCTGCGTGAAGGAGAAGCTGATGACCTCAGATTTATTTTTACTCTCATTTTTGTTTTTGTTTTTGTTTTTATTTTTATTTTTTACACTAATTCTAATTAAAATCACTAATACATAAATTTTAACTCTAAGTTTTATTTCATTTGGATTAAATTTTTAAACTAACAAATTTATTTCCTTAATAACTTTTTTTTTATACCATCATTAGTGTCATTAATTCAATTATTAAACATAATTAACTTTAATTATCTTTTTAATCACTACTTAAGTTTTAAGATGTTACAGTGCATATCACTCATCAGTAGCTTCTCGATTAACCATGTGGCATGAGTAAGTTATCTAAGCTGTGACGTTTTAGTTCTCTTAGTCAACCTTACGAAGTTGGTTATTTATTTGCTGCCATTACTTTAAGTAAAAAAAGTTGTGGCATTTTTATACACTTTAATTGACTACCGTTTGATTGATTGACTTCACTTTTTCAAATAGCTTTTTAGTTTTATAACATCAAACAAAAGCTTATACGATCATAACACTCACATTGGTTTTATAAAAAAAATCCCATTAGGGATGATCATGATCAGTAGTAACAAATTGCAATGTTTGATTTATATGTCTTTAATTTTAAGTGTATATAAACCTAAATTTAAAGGAAAAAAAACTAGACGAATTTAATTAATTAACTAATGAAGATCAATTGTATTGTATATTGTAACTGGTTACAAACAATATTTAAGCTCTATTTGGCATACTTTTTAGAAAGCCAAAATCAGCTTTTAGACTTTAAAAGCTGCTTCCGAAAATGTTTGAATAATTTTTTAAAAATATTTCTGACATTCAAAAGTTTTTTTTATCAAAAACAATCAAAACTAGCTTTTTTAAAAAATACTTTTAAACAAGCTAAAAAGAAAAAAAATCAAAAATAAAAATTATACAAAACAGGACTTTAAGATTATGGCGTGGATATGTGAAAAGCCCAAGTGCGTCGATCCTTGTATCCAATTAATTAGTTAGGTGAAATTGAAAAGACAGGGCAATTAAAACAAAAAAATAAAAAATCATAGAAAATGTGTAACAGCTACGAAATGCATGCTCAAGCTTTCTCATTTCCAAGGATACAAAACACACAAAAACTTTACCAGTTAAAAAAAAAAAAAAAAAAAAAAAAAAAAAAAAAACTGATCAGGATTTTCTGTTCCCTTTTCCTTTTCTATCAAAAAAAGATTTTAATACTAGATTTGGAACCGAAATACATGAGTGATATGATGTCATCCCATTTAAAGACATTAAATAAATTAAATAGGTATAAATAAACTGCATTTAAGATGAAGTAAGGTTCTATCATTGAAATATACGGGAAAATAAAAATTGAAATAAAATGTTTCTATCACAACATTTATTTGGTTAGTAAAAATTAATTTAGTGATACAGAATCAAAGTAGAAAATTAAATATCATACCTCAGGCATTCATATTTCATTCATCCTCCAGCAAATCCCAGTTCCTTAAAGTGAACTTTTTCATTAAAGCTGGAAATGGTGGACATTGGCTCCACTAGAAGATCATCCGTCAGCATGTAATTAAGTCACAACGTCTTTCACAAACAATATCAATTAGCTTTTCAGATATCCATGATATATTTTAATTAGCCATAATAATATCAATTAAATTGATCACATATTAAAGACAAAAAGAATATGAAATTGCCTTTTCAGATATCCATGATATATTTTAAATAATATTTATGACTATTTATATATGATTAATTGATTTTGCAGAACCTTCATCTACAAATAATAATTGATCTTCATTTTCTTCTTTTGTTTTCCCTTCAAACAAAATTCAGGTGTAAACATATATTGGAAGGGTGTTCCAAAATGGCAACCTCCAAAGCTAAGCTAAGTTTGAAAGTGAAGCTTCTAATTGATACAAAGGAGCAGAGAGTGTTGTTTGCTGAAGCTGGCAAAGACTTTGTAGATTTTCTCTTTACCATTTTGTCTTTGCCTGTTGGCTCTGCCATTAGGCTTCTCTTGAACCAAGGGATGGTTGGAACTCTCGGTAAGCTTTACCAAAGTATCGAAAATCTGAGTGACTTATTTGCAATCTCAACTTGACAAAGAAACCCTACTGAACCCTAAGGTTATAGCAAATGGTGGTTCTGTTACCCCTCTCTTGTTGCTCAATGAGTCATCATCATCATCCTCATCAATGCGTGAACAAGTGTATATTTGTACTAGCTACTTGGTCACGCAAGGGCATTTTGGTGTCCGAAATTCCATTCATTTTTATGTCACCGACGATCCTAAAACATTATGTCCTCAATGCAATAATGTAATGTCACAACCGATGACCTATGTTGCACCCCCTTGTGCACCAAAAGGGAGATCTTCTAGTGTTGGTGATGAGGGAGGGTATGTGAAAGGGGTTGTGACTTATATGGTAATGGATGATTTGGAAGTGAAGCCCATGTCCACTATTTCTGGCATTACTTTGCTTAACACCTTCAATGTTAAGGACATTGCTAACCTTCAGGAGAAGATGGTTTCTGTAGGCATGGATGAGGTTTGAATAATGTTCTTAATTTTGTTTTTTTTTTTGGAACTTTAAATGTGTTATTTATTTATTTAAGTTTGTTATGTTGAAATAAATAATTTTGTATTCATATATTGTAGGGATTGAAATTGTTGAAAGCATCGTTGCAGTCAAAGAATATTCTCACCGATATATTCTTGGGAATGAAAGTAAAATAGAAAAAATTTAATAGCCTATAAATATATAGGTAGAATGGTTTTGTTCTTGAAATTTCCGGTTTGGGTTAATGAGGATTTTATGGCTACTTCATTTTCTTTTTATCTTCTAGTGGTTGGGAGCTGATAGAATTATATATGTAATCCTTTAAAACATCTTATTTCAATGTTTCATATCCACATTTATTTATCGATTGAGTTTTTTAAATTTAATTTAATAGATGTTCATACATCAATTAAAAAAAATTATCATTAGGGTTTGACTCAGTAGATACCTCCATAGCAACAAATAAAAGTTAAACAGAGAAGAAGATAAAGGAAGCGAAGAAGAGTTGTTTAGTTTGGTTCTTTTCCTATTTGGATTAGGGTGGCCATATGTTAATTAAGGAAGTAAAATCTGTTTGTGATTAGAATTCTACCAAGAGATCTGTCAGAATCCACATCAGAATTTATACGTATCCACAAGTATGGACCAGGAGCCTATCGTAATCTAAAATTTAACTAAGCTTTTGAAGATCTGGTAATTAACATGTGGCGGCAAGCATATAAATTATCCTGATTTATCTTTTCTTTTACTATTCTTTTAGTTTCTTTTACTAATTTTTTCTTTCTTTAACTTAATTTTCAAACCTTAGGAAACTAGTTTTAGTTAATTGTGTAATTCTCTAAGTCTTTGAATTTCTCTTTCATGTGAGTTATCTTCCAACAACATATTTGGAAAAGAAAATTTATAGTTGAAAAATATCAAGATCTCAATTAAAGTTTTAGCCGCTGGAGATTAACTTTGCATTTTATTTTATTTTTTATTTTTTTGTAAGTTGTTTAAATTTCATATCAATGGATATCAATATTATGGTAAGAACTTTCAAGTATTGTATCTATCAAGGTTCATAATTCCTATGAGCACCTACATTGAGTACTAACTAACTGCCTTAAAGCACAACTAGGGTCTAAGTACACAAGGCAATAACTAAACAAACATACTAGATTTTTTTTTCTCAAATTAATCACATCAATCTTAAATCTGGCCAAGGATTCTTATTACAATATTGATCAAGCCTTAAAACATTCCTACACTAAAGCTCAAGCTTTTTAATCAGAAATTTAACCTAAATTAATTGAAAAAGTATTAAAGTGGACCAAACCTGTCCAGCATGCACTAGAAAAGGGATGACTGCAAGCCGCGATATACAAAGTAATACTGGACCAAATCCTAATGGAGAAAGAAACTCTATTTGAACTTCAAAAAGTAGAAAATGAATGATTAGTTAAGGGTTCTTATCAAGGTTTAATTTCTGTAAGAGGCTTGTTAAATTCTTATTGGGTTTGTCTACTATATATGATAGAAATTTCATGATGTATTCATGTTGATCACTTACACATGTTGTTTAAACCGCTGCATTATGATCAATATGTATATACACACTCACATACAATATATATATAGTTATGGGTAAATTCCACACCATGGGTTAATTGAGCTTAGGGCCATTGGCACTAAAATGACTCTAATTGACCACACTATGTGAGGCTCCAAGTAAAGGATAGACCCAAAGTTACCACTTTAAAAATTCACAAAGTGCCACCTAGAGACAGGATTCTTTTGTGGGCCCGTGCAAGGATAGAATTGTCCTCCTTTCTTATCAGCCCAATTGCCACATCTCACCATCCATGGAGCTAAGGGTTTTACCTCAAAACCATAGCTGCTAAGGTAAGCTATAAAATAAAGGTAGAGGTAAGTGGAAAATGATCTTTCTCTTTTTGTCTTTTCTTGGGATCTTCACTAACAAGACCCTTTTGTCCTATCTTTTCTGAAAGCAAAACCACCATTTCTTTTTATTATGGCTAACAAGCATTGGAGGGGAAATGCCAATGACCCCACCGATGCCTCTCTGACTATCTGCCTATTTTGCAGGTTTTCATTCTGAGGATATTGTTTGGCAGGGATTGGAGCAATACGAGGGACTCGGATGAATCAAACCAAAAATGAGCCACAACAAATGGTGTCGTTTGTGGGAAACTGTTCTATTCATATAACTTAGTGTTGAGCTAGTTTTGTTTCAGAATTTTTTTTTTCTGAGTCTCCTTTTAGCTCAAGTTTTGTTGTTTTTCCGAGTCTTCTCCTCAGAAAGTTATCTGTTGTTGTTTTAGGTTGTGTCTGTTACAGTGGTTTTTTGTGGGAATCATATTTGCTGAAGTTTTCTCGACATTGTCCTACAAACATACCCACTCTGGTTGAAATGTTGCTAGAAGCCTAACCTAGATCCAACGATAAGAGTTGATTGAAGGAAGGAAAATTGTCCGAGAGCCAGCAAGCGACTTGGCAAGATCACAAAGGGGCGGAGCCTTCCAACTGACGAGCCAAGGACAAACAGCCCATCGAAACAAGGACCATTTAGCACTTGAAGATCTCCATTCCTAAGCTAAACAAACCGTACAACCTCCGCATCAGCTGCCACCAACCAGGAGACAGAGGGAAAGGCGAGTGGCCCTTCGGTTAGAACATGGTGATTGTCAGATGTCGAGAAGCGCCTCGACCAACAGATTACCCTGTTTTCATGCAGATACATAAGAATCAGACACCCATTGACTTTCCATGCCTCCATGGAAAATCACCCGGCCAAGAAGATTGAGGAGAGCATAGGGAGGAAGTAAGGCTTGCCATAATGGAAATATCAAAGGAAAGGTCGAGGCCACCTGCCTTCAGAATTGAATGAGAAGTCCATCAGACGTCACCAAGGAACCTAAGTGCTAGAGATACGCAGGGGAGCTCGTGGCTCAGTAATGCGCATTCTTCGCCGAATGATGCCCTTGACTTGAGTAACTTCAGGAGGTCATTAGAGTGCAGGAAAAGGACACGTGAAGAAAACGACCGCTAGCAATCTCGGATATAACATATCAGGCAGGCAGGGTTGGAAGAAGAGAGATTTTGAATCAAAGTTAAAGTGCTGAGAATAGTTGAAAAGAAGAAACACAAGAGAATCCTCGGAGAGGAGCGAAGAAAAATAGCTATGTAGGACCTGGCAATCCCAATGCCAAGGCATGAGCCCAATTCTAAGTATCAGACCAAATCTTAGGCTATGTAATAGGCCCAGCTACTCAGGTGCCTAACACAACAATGGCCAAGACTACGTCACCGTTAACAGTGACAATATACCGCGTTATCATGCCTTTAAATTTGAAGATTCCCTCATAGATTGTTATGAGAGCAGGTTGGTCCCTGTAGATCACCTAGGATCCTACAACATCTGTATGGAATTTGAAGTAACAGAGGACGTTATCATGTGCAGAGCATTTCCACTGACGCTTGGAGGAGCAACCATAGGTTGGTTTATGAGCCTGAGGCCCAGAACCACCGGATCGTTCAATCGGCTAGAAGATGCATTCATAGCTTAATTTTTAAGGGTAAGGCCTGCGAAGAAACCTTTTTCCCATATGTTTTCTATTGTCCATAGAGAAACATAGTCTCTTAAAGTGTGCGTCCAGAGATTCACAAAAGCCATGATGCAGATCGAGGGTGGAAGTGACAAATGTGCAATGCAATCCATGCAAGATGGCTTAGGGAATGAGGATTTCATCCGAGCAATTTCTAGGAACCCACCTTGGACATTTCCGAAAATGTTGGTTGAAGCCCACAAACATATCTTGGTGGAGAAGATTATCGAGTCACGAAAGAACTCAAGGGCAGAAAATGAGCACATAAATGAATCTAGGAGAAACCAGTTAGGCAAACCCTTATGGAGCAAGAGAAATGGCGAAGAAAGCAGTCAGGCACCTCACTTCTAGAGGAACAAGTTCAAAAGATTCACTCCCCTGAATACAACACCCACCAAGGTGTTGATGAAAATTAAAGGGAGCAATATCCTAAAGAAGCCAACCCTGATCAAACAACTAGTCAGGCTCAGAAATAGAAGGAAGTATTGTCGATATCATAAAGATCACGGGCATGATATGGAAGAATGCATAGAGTTGAAGGAAAAGATATAGGCCCTCATCTAGAGATGACAATTGTGTGAGTTTGTAACAGGAGCGCTTGGACCTGATGCTCAGAATACCAAAACACCACACCAAGACTAGGCAAGGCCCAATGGAGTTGTAGTAGCACTGCTCCAGCCAAATCGTATCCAAGGGAACGTCTAGACCATCTTTAAGGGCCCATAAGTAGGAGACGACTTAAACCGATTAAGGAAAGCATATGCAAGAGACGCCAAAGGATGCGAGAAGGGATATGAAATGAACTTCATGACCTGGCTGCCCAAGACCACTCAGCATACCCGTTTCTCCTTGATGTTCAATGACCAAGAGGCCCTAAACGTCCACCACCCATATGACGATGCAATTGTGATAGCTGCTCAAATGGCTAATCACATGGTTTTCCGAATGTTGATTGATAACTAGAGCTTGATGGAAATTTTGTATGCTTGGGCCTATGACACAACGGGTTTGAAGAGGAAAGCATTCAAGCCAGTCAGGGTTCATCTATCTAGCTTCACTGGAGAAACAATTTTTCTAGAAAGATCCATCGAGCTTCCCCTATCAATGGGCGAGGAGCCAACCGAGCAACCATCATGGTCAATTTATTCATCATGAAGACACCATCGACGTACAATGCAATACTTGGAAGGCTGCCCTTGAATGCCCTGAAGGCAGCAACCTCAACTTACCATCTAATGGCGAAATTCTTGACCCCATGAATGGGTATAGGTTGCGTTTGAAGATACCAATACAAGTCAAAAAGGTGTTATGCTACATCCCTCAAGGATGAAAGCATACTGATGGAGTCATTCACCATTAGCTTGGTTAGGCCTGAGAATGAGAGACTCAACCATCTTTTCAACTCAGTCACCTCTAGACGACAGAGCTTCGAGCCAACTGGGAACTGTAAGCTGCCTAAAAAAACTCCAAAGAAATAAAGTTTTCCCCAAGCATAAAGGCTTAGAGCTTCCTTCGGATGAGCAGAAAGGCTCCAAGCCTCCCTCGGAATAGCATAACCGCTCCAAGACTCCCCATGACAAGCAGAAATGCACGCATCGTGACCTCTAAGCATCCCTTAAAAAAGCATGTCTCGACCTTCGAGCCTCTCTCAAAAAGGCATTTTTTAACTTCCGAGCCTTCTTCAGAAAAGCCCATCTTGACCATATCACCAAATTCAAACCAATTAACCGAGGGAATTGCGAAGCTCAAGTTTGAGGGGTCAGTCAAAAGAGATGGCCCAAACCTAGGCACAATGAAGATTGGATACATCGAAGAGAACTGTCCAAAGAGAGAAAGTCATTTGGATGAAGATGAGAACCCGCAAAGAAGAATCCCTTGAGGAGAACCATTGGATGAGCTCTTAAATGTTCAATTGGTTTCGAGGGACCTGGCGAAGACCACAAGAATCGACACGATGCTTCCCTCAGAATTTAAAGAGGCCTTCGTGGAGTTCCTTAAAAACAATTCATATGTCTTCTCTTGGTCCCATAAGGACATGCTTAGGATTGACCTCGAAGTGATGATACAAAAGCTAAATGTGGATCCCAATTTAAGCCAGTCAAGCAGAAGATAAGAGTTTTCTATCCTAAGAGATACAAGGCAATCATAAAGGAGGTGGAAAAGATTTTGAAGGCAAGACTCATTAGGGAGATATTGTATCCCATCTTGTTGGAAAAAGTGGTGCTCATCAAGAAAAGCAACAGAGAATGGTAGGTGTCCATGAACTTCATGAATCTCAACAAGGTGTGTCCCAAAGACAATTTCTCATTGCTAAAGATTGATCAGCTTGTGGACTCGATGACAAAAAGTGAACTATGTGATGCACTATTAGCGAACAACCAGATCAGGATGCACCCTAACGACCAAGAAAAAACCATCTTCATCACAAACCTCAACTTATACTGCTACAAAATGATGCCTTTCGGGCTCAAGAACGCCGAATCCATTTACCAAAGGTTGGTGAACAAGATGTTTGCCAAACTGATAGGGAGGACCATGGAGGTGTACGTGGATGATATGTTGGTGAAGAGTATCAAGGCAACCGAGCACCTGACTCGCCTAGATGAAATGTTTAAAATCTTGAGGAGACACAAGATGCTTAATCCTGCAAAATGTGCATTCAAAGTATTGTTAAGGAAGTTCCTAGGTTTCATGGTAAACCAATGAAGAATCGAAGCCAACTCTAGAAAGATAAGAGCAATAATAGAGATAACATCTCCCAAAAAAGTGAAGGATGTTTAGAGGCTCACGGGAAGAATAGCAGCCCTCAACTGTAAATGACAGAGGTACTGAGGCTCGATACCTACCATCTCGAGAAGCTAAATGGGAAGGCATTCACTCGCCCATGGAATGCATAGCACCTAAAAATTTATATCAGTGAGGATTCTTATAATGAGAACAAGGAAAGACTTATGTACATACTCTATCTCACAATTAATGAAATTTGTTTTTTTGCTTCAAAATATGATTGCAAGAACCATCCAAGTGATGATACAAAGTTTTGTTAACCAAGCCTCTTGATAATTTTGTCAGTCTGAGGATCACTCCAACTAAGGTCAGAACTCAGGTTCCAAGGGGAACTAGAACTTTGCAAACCGAGTCTGTCTATAATTTTGCAAGTCCGAGGAGATCTCTCCGACTAAGGTCAGAACTTAGGTTCCAAGGGAAACTAGAGCTTTGCTCACTGAGTATGTCTATAATTTTGCCAGTCTGAAAGAATCTCCCCTACTAAGGTCAGAACTCATGTTCCAAGGGAACTAGAACTTTGTTCACCAAGTCTGTCTAAAAATGCGACAGTTCGAGGGGATCGCCCCAACTGAGGTCAGAACTCATGTTCTGAGGAGAACTAGAGATTTGCTCACCAAGTATGTCTGTAATTTAGCCAGTCTAAGGGGATCACCCTGACTAAGGTTAGAACTCAGGTTCCAAAGAGAATTCAAGCTTTGCTCACCAAGTCTGTCTAAAAATTTGCCAATCCAAAGGGATTTCCTTAACTAAGGTCAGAATTCATGTTCCAAAAGGAACTAGAGTTTTGGTCACCGAGTATGTCTATAAATTTTCCAGTCTAAGGGGATCGCCTCGACTGAGGTCAAAACTTAGGTTCTGGAGGGACTAAAGTTTTGCTTGCCAAGTCAGACTCAAGGACCCTGACAAGCAGCAAGGCAAAGGCCAGATTCTAAGGCGAAAAGCTTAACTAGCTCAAAATGCGGTCCCTCGTTTAAACCTTCACTAGCTTCTACAAATCAAGTGAAGGTTGGGGGCAGTCGAGCAGCCAGGAACAATGATGTCTGAGCTAAAGACGCCCCACCAAAGCAACAAAAAATCAAGTTCAAGCCATTATTCAGTTTATGGTGGATGTTTGATGTTTGGAAATTTTGTTTGAAGCCGTGTTTAGTTCGAATTCCCTAGTCAAGCCCTCAGCATAATTATAGCTACCAAGGAATTGATGAGCTGGTAAATATTGGGGCATCCATAAGAAAAACAAATCAACAGTGTTCACAAGGTAAATAACAATTAAATGGCAACAAAATTAAAGTGCCCACTGAGGAGCATAATGTCTTGGCCTAACAATGATAGGCCTTAAAAAACAAAACAAAACAAAACAACAAAGCAAACAAATACTAATTGAAAACAGAGATGAAAACATGGTAGCCAATAAACGGGTCATGTCGGGGAGCCAGAGATAGGAGTCCGAGAATCATCAGCCTAAGGCACGACGACAAAAGGAGTCATAGCTTTAGGAAACCCAGCACTCAGATTTGACTGACTTGCTTCAGCAGGTCTAGAACCAGTTGCAGGGAGTGTCGCATCGGCATCAGCCACTTTAAGAGACTAGGCAGCTAGATGATTCAAAGACTACTCCAACCGAGCCATGTCTAAATCCAGCCATAGGGACCTAACTATCTAAACAACCACGTCCACACTCTTATCAAATTGTCCGATGGCTTGGCTCATGAAATCCTTGTAGGCCTTCATGATAACAGCCATCCTCTCCTCCCCTAGCTTAATGTCTTGTTTGACCTCGTCCAGCTGGTCCTTAAAGCCCTTAGTGAAGGCGGCTAGAGCCTGATCCCTTTTCTTGAGCTCATCACTTTTTAGCTTCAAGTCATCCTTCTTCTTGAATGCAAACCTCTCTTCACTGCCTCTTTGAGACCTCACAGAGTATAACGAACGCGCAGAAGAAGCCTAATGTTGCTCAGCCCTTTCAGGGGTCACATCCTCAAAGTCCTAAATCTCCACAACCCCTACCTCAGTTGCTATGACACCGAGGCTCGAAATTGAGCTATTATTCTCTAGGACTTCCTAGACGGATGCTAAAACAGCCTAGGTTCCGAATTAGCAAGAAGTTGGAAACTGAGAGGCACTGGGGATAACAATGGATGTAAACCTACTACTGTCACTCAAAAAAGATCTAAACATCTGAAAAAATGGGATGAATCGGAACATAGCTCGGTAGCACAAATAAAAGAGAAGCAGAGAAGAAGAAAAAGGAAGCAAAGCAGAGTTATTAAGTTTGGTTTATTTATTTATAGATTTTAATCCTTAACACCTAATTCAATAAATTATATGTGTATTTTCCTATTTGGATTATCACAATTATAACATATCCATGAGTGTGGACCAAAAGCCTCTCGACGTCTAAACTTTAACTAAGCTTTTAAAGATCTGGTAATTAACATGTGGCAGCCAGCATATAAATGGTCCAAATTTATCTTTTCATTTATTATTCTATTTTTTTCTTTTTCTATTTACATAATCTGATGACTTGCATATTAATGGCCTAGATTTATTCTAAAAATGGCCAACTAATTCATATGAAATTTTATGAACCAAATTACTACAAAAAAAAATCAACGAAGCAAATTGGTCATAAAAAGCATTATATGTGACAGATTCGTCACTAAAACCAGTTCAATGACAGATGTTACCCTGTCATAACACATGTCACAATAGACTCGACCCTAAATAATTTTAGTGACCACTCAGTCGTTCGCGTGACAAAAAACATATTAATTGTGACAGTTTTGTGTCAACAACCATGGGTCACAGTAAATATTGTTCCGTCACAAATATGAGTTTGAGATCTGATTATACCCGCGAGTCATCACTGGCAAGGCTTCAGAGTTGGAGTGTGGTCCATCACAAATGAACCATCAGTGACGATTTTGTGACAAAACGCAGTCACGGTAAGTTAACTACAACTGAAATTTATAGGACAAAATTTGTGACGATCATTGCCATCACTATTTAAATGGTTACTACTTGTAATGTTTATGTGATAGGTAGTGGTCTACCACAATACATTATATGTGACAATCTTATGACAACAAACTGTCACAGTAAATAATTTTAACTGAAATTTTGGCATCACAGAAACATAATGCACGACAATCAATTTCATTACTAGTTTAATCAGTGACACCGACCTAACCAGTCCGTCACAATATACTATATGTGACAGTTTTGTGACAACATACCATCACAATATATTTTTTAATAAAATATCATTTACAAATCTAAAATTATAAATTTGAAATGCAAGTAAGAAAAAGAATCATATTTTATTAAAATCAATATCTTGTACATTAAAACTCATTAAACACCATTAAATGCTAAGCAAATTGTACAAAAAAAAAATTATTGCATATTCTAGGAAAAAAAATGCATGATAGTTGCCTATGCCCTTTAAATAATTTAAATCTTATCTTCATCTTCTGTAACTTATCATCTCCAAAAGATCCTACAGAACAAAGTTTAAAAATTGCCAAGTAAAATTTACAAGGACATTGTTATCAATAAACTCACCTCATCATATAAACAAAGTTCAAACACAAAAAATGGAAGTCAAGAACTTATGCTTACCACATTGAGGGCATGGAAGATATTTTTGTCCTAATGATGGGTGAATTCTCTTCCTATCAAGGTTGCCTTTTCCCAGCCTTACTGACCTACAATATACCATAAACAATTGACAAGAAGAAATAAAAAAAGAAAAAAAAAACCATTTATTAACAAAAGTCCTTCACCATTGTAAATGGCCTAAGCTGAGAAATAAAGAAAATTTATAAGCCACTATTAGGATCTAAGTACTCAAGGCAATACCAAAACTAGCATAAAAATATTTTTTTCTTAAATTCATTACATCAATTCTTAAATATGGTCTTGTAATTCAAATATTGATGGAATTAACTATAGAAGTTAAAAACATGGCACATAAAATTTCTAGGCTATAGTTCAAATTTTGTTCGTGACACGTCAGCAATAAACTTACCAACTATGATTCCATGATAATGGAGCAATTAACATATTCTCCAAAATTGCCAAAAGTGCTCATATCCAATCTCCAACCAAGGTTTTGACTGGCCATAATAATGGACAATTACAGCCTTCATAACATTCTCAGTGTCAGATTTATTAGGATAGCCCAAGCCAAGCATGTGCCAGGATGGGTTAATATGATGATCATTACCTTTAAATGTTGTCAAAGCATGTGGTAGGGTTCCAAGCTTCCACATTGTCAAGTTTGACTTCAGATTCTGCTAAGAAAGAAAACCTGTAATCTGAGTAAAATTCATATCCATAAACCAACAATAAGTAACACATCAAAACAAATATATGCTAACAACTGACTGGTCGATCCAAAATGTAATCTTAAATTATATGTTCTTGTTGAGGTTCCAAAAGTTTTATAATATACACTATACATAGATGGAGACAAACTAGAATAACATAGGTTAATAGATAGACAGAAAAACAGAACCATAGAGAACCATAACCATAGGTAAATACATAGATAGATTGATAGATCCAAAATATATGAATCTATAAGACCAACAAACTTCCCCACCATGCCAATCCTAACATGTATAATCAACAAGGCTAACACAGGATGTCCGATACTGCACTTCCCAAATATAAATTACCTACAAATTACCAAAGCGACCTGGGAAACTGGGATTCTTAGTTGCCCAACAAAGTCACCGTTGAAGTACTTATCTTCATCCAAAACAGAGACAAATAATTCCTCAAATACGGATAAAAACAAATAATTGAGCAAAGAAAAACAATTATTCTTTGAATACTAAAGACTGAAAAATATTTTTCACGCATCTTCTTTTTCTAACTGTATACATGAGTTTTTATATACACTTGTACAACCAAATGATAAAAATGTCAAACTCTCTCCCAAACATATACACAATTTTCACAAGTCATGCTTCTCCTTTGTCCCTTTGTCACTCTAGAATTAAGTTTCATCAACAAATGATCTCATATCTATATCTATATCTATATCTATATCTATATCTATATCTATATATAGATACATTTGTTTTTTTTTAATTATTTTCCAGGCCAAGTTTATAATGAAAGCCACGTTAATATGAGAAATACTATAGATATAGTACTAGATATCATTATTGGTGATAACCACAAGATTTGGATTCAAAATTTGGTATAGAAACCTGCCACCTTAATACATAACTTATTCTGTGTATGTGTTGGGTGGCTATTATAATCATGGAAGTTTATGAACCATCAGCAAAGTGTTTAATAAATATAGACTCGCTACTACAGAAAATAGCTATTGACGACGGCCATACTTTTATATAGACGTCGGTTGAAAAAAAGAGCCGTCATTGATAAAATAAGACGACGGTTAAAAAACATCAACGACGGTTTTAACTGTAACCGTCATCTTAAGTTAATCAAAGACGACGATTACTTCAACAACCGTCGTTGATAAAAGACCAAAAAACATGTGGCATATGTTGAAGAGTATAGACGACGGTTCATTATGAACCGTCGTCTATAGTGCATTATCAAGGACGGTTCCTTATGAACCGTCGTCTATTGTGAAATTATAGACGACGGTTCATAAAGGAACCGTCGTCTATAGTTTGTGTATATTTTTAACGACGGTTTTTATTATGAACCGTCGTCGTTTTGTGTAAATTTCTCCACGTGGTGCTCTTACATTTAGTCTCTGAAACCTTCAAAATATAGCCGTTGCAAAAAATATAGCCGTTGTAATTTTTTTTCGCTTATATATTTTCATG